>JAQIXT010000312.1:0-44505 GCA_034700445.1 Stenotaenia linearis
AATTATAAATCTAACTTATATTTAACATGGAATTTATAAGTTATAAAACATAAGTTTTGTTCTCCGCAAACTCTATTGTGTAAACCAACATTATCAAATAAAATAAAAGAAAATATTTTTCTTTACCACTAAGAAATACGAAATCAACTACTAAATGTTACAAAAATGTTTAAAACTTTGTCACTAAACTGATGATCATTGGACAACACACATGCACTATTAATAAGCCAGTATATACTCCAAAGGCCGACATGATCTGAAAATATGCATGCACGTTTTAATCAAGCAAGAGACACAATGATTTCTCGATATACGGCCTCCCAATCAAATCCTCTGGATGAAATTACAATGTGGAGTGACTATGAAGATGTGTTCGAACAAACACTTAAAAAATATTTCAATGCAGTGCGCTTAACAGTGCAATGTGCTACACATACACAGATCTGTAGCTGAATACAGAACTGTAACTTGGTGTCAGGGTCCATGAATACCAATAAACAAATCGATATTTAAAAAAAAAAATTACTTTCTTACTTTCAAGCCTTTTGATAAACAAAAAAATTAATTTTTTAAAGCACGCATGAACTCCGTAACAGAATCAAGTTATAGTTACAATCCTGACGATGAGGAGCAAACCTTAAGTCCCAAGGCCACCAACTTGATTATGCATTCAAGGAGGAACAACAGGGTGAAGAGGGTATTCATGTAGCTTATAACGTCTAGGTAGATTACGTTCGCGTTGTAGTGCTACAGTAGCAGTGGATAGGAGGAAATAAAAAAATATGCTTTTAGGATTCGGAAAAATAAAGAGAAATCAAGTCTTGTTTAAATAAACAAAAATACTACGCATCTAAAAATTTGCCATGGGCAACCTAAGCCTGTAAATAAAAGAAAATGAAAGGAAAAAAATAACCGAAAAAGACCTCATTGATAGCGAATGCTTATGATGCAATTGGACGGCATGCAATTTGAGAAAATTAGAACGTGGCATATGCTGTAACGATGAATAGTAAATATATAAAAGTTCTTTATACGGAAAACGTATGTGAGTTAGAAAAATGATGAACATGCTGTGAATGTTCTCCTTACCCTGACTCCAAAAGCGATCAGCTTTAAAACAAATTCAAGACCAAAGACGATAGTGAAGGCCAAGTTCAGTTTTCGAAGTACGAATTCGTACGTTTTGGGCTGCTGGTAAAACTAAAATGAAAAGCAAATCAAAATAGCAAAGGCAATGAGACCTCAAACTGTGGCGGATCATTCTCTGTTCAGCAATTCCATTGAAGTAAAATATAAACACAAAAAAATTTTAAAACAAAATTTTACATTTATACGTTTGTATATTCACATATATTGACTTATACCTAACTGCAAGCAATTGCATGCTGTTTATCTTGTAAATCAGATGCACTGTATACCAACACTTTAATTTATTTAGACACTAAATTTTTTTTTTTTTTTAAATTTTGAATTAAAGTTTTGGTATATTTAAATTTTTCTCTTTAAAACTTTTCCAGTGAATCCATTAAACCAAGATGCAATTCACCAATTCAATTCGTCACATGCATTCATCAGTGCATCACACCATATTTGGAGTTTGACTCAAATGCACCAATTATATAAAAGTGTCTCAAATTTATTACATTCAAATCAATTCCAACATTTATTTCGTCATTTTCAATCAAATTTAATTAAATTGTGCTTATAAGCCAAAAGTCATGCGAACTTCGACACTTCCATTCGTAAACCATTAAGAAAGATATTTTAAAGTCATTCTCAATTATCCAAATATCAACATTTTTTAGAAAAAGCAGTGCATGTATTCGTGCAAAGTATTTGGTTATAGAAGACATGCTCAATCCAATTTTTTTTAATTAAAAAAAGAAATGATTATTAGTCAGTCAATAGGCTTGGCTACTTCATCATTCCTATCGGAACTTGGAAGATGTGAAAAAAAATCCTACTAAATAGATTAATTAGATATTATCATGTTACCACACAAGGACGTAGCCAGGTTTCAGAAACTCTTATTTGCATAATAATAAAAATAAAAATGTATTATGAAAACAAAAGATTTAAATACACTTTTTTGAAAAGAAAAATTCTAAAACTACAAAATTCATTAAATAACATCAAAATTTTCTATTGACTTACTAAACTAATTTACTAATTTCTAAAATAATATAATCATATTATTTTAAAAAAACAAAATGTAAGAATAGAAAATATTTCGAGTTAATTAAAAAAACCAATTTTAGCAGTGATTTAATTCTTAAATTAGCGTGAAAAATAAAACTCGACCAGAAATTAACCAAATTGCTGATTACTTACAGGTATAGGCACTTAAGTTTAGAATTTCTCACCTGCATCATAAGCAAAAGTGTATTAAGCGCTATAAGTGTCATAATGAAGTATTCAAATGGCGGCGAAGCAACCATTTTCCAAACTCGGTATTTAAAACCAGATCGTATCCTCGGTATGTATCTTTGCAACGGTCTGGCGTTAATTGCAAAGTCTATGCATGATTTCTACAATTTAGAAAAATCAATCAATCAATCAATAAATCAATCAAAAAATCAATTTTTTTTAAATAATTTTTTTTACTTGGTTTTTGTCGAGATCTCCTTCTTCGAGCTCAGCTTCACCTTGTTCTTGAAAAGTGATGATGATCAAGGCAACAAAAATATTCACAAAGAAAAATGGAAAAACAATAAAAAACACTATGTAAAATATAGACATTTCGATCCGGTAACGTGGCTGAGGACCTTGGTCCTTTCTTGTAGAATCCATAGAGGTCATTAAAACCCTTTTTAAATTTAAAAAAAAAATTAAAATTGTATTTTTAATTTTTTTTTCTCATGATACTCACTGCGGCCAGCCTTCTCCAGTCTGTACAGTGAACAATGTCAACATAGCTATTGCAACATTATCATAATTAAATTTCTCTTTCTGCCAATCTCTTAATTCTGCAGTTGGCGCTTGATCGTCTGACGTAAATTTAAAGAAGTAGCCCCTGAAAAGAAATTTTGCTTAATTTTTATTCTCAGTTATCAATAGGGTGAATATTTACTGGCAATCTTTTTGTACAAGCTTAGATTCGTCAGTGCAACGGAAAAACTTTCCATTGAATAGTTGAACAGCAATAACAGCGAAAATGAATTGAAACAGAAGATAAACTATTAAAATATTTACAACATTCTTCAATGAATTTACTACACAGTCAAACACAGCCTGAAAATACAAATTAACATTATTATTATATAATTTTTAATAGAAATAATTGCTTACCTTTAGTTTTGGTACACGTTTTATAGTCTTTAATGGTCTCAATACACGTAAAACTCTCAACGATTTTATTGTGCTTAAATTTTGGCTTACACTACTATTCCCATCGCTAAACAAACCAAAAAAAAATTAAATTAGCAAATAAATCTATTTATATATGATGTCCAAAATGTCTGGCCCTCCTCAACAAATATTCGAGTAGCTAAGCTAAAAAATCTGCATAAAAATTGCAAATTTCAATAATTTATGCAGAAAATTTACAGACGACTATTTTTGTTTGGAAATTTTGCAAATTTTTTACCAAAATTTCATAGTTTTTACTATTATTTGTAAAAAAAAAAAAAGAATATATTTTTTTTTCGGCGACCAGACTTTTTGGACAACCTCTAAGTAAAAACTCACGTAAAAAGAAATCCTACTAGGGCAACTATTACTACTATAGCATCCAAAATGTTCCATAGATCTCGAATATAAGACCCAGGATGAAAAATAACTCCTAAATCCACCACCTAAGAAAGAAAAAAAAAATTTTCGATTACAAATCTTTGAAACTCACCAGAATACAACACCAACCTTTAATATCATTTCCACAGTGAAGACTCCAGTGAAGGCAATATCAAAATAATCAAGAATATCATTTCTTGCAGACTGTTCATTAACAGGATCTTCAGCAGCAAGTGCTATGCTGCTTAATGCAATCACCAACATAATAAAAAAATCAAAATATCTCAAATTCACTACCCAGTGCGCTGCACGTCTAACACTATAAGAAAAAAACAATTAGAATACATATAATAAACTTCAAAAACCTAATTTACAAGTTGGTCGGACTAAAAATAAACATTGACGAGTAAGGCAGCATTGGCCGTGGCCCAGTGATATCTTCGTCACCTTCTTCTTTTTGAATCTCCACTTGATCTGGGTGCAATTTAAAAATAATATTATATTATAATTATAAGAACAATTCCTACTCATACCTTCATCATCAGCTCCTTTTTCTCCTCCATCCAATAAATCCCCTGACGTTCCAGACGAGACCAGTGCGTTATCCTGCGCGAAACCTTCGTGACCTGTTCCGCGGGATTGAAGACCTGCTAACTCCCTTTGTAGCTCTTCTTTAGCTCTCTGCAGAACAAATCATGAATTAAATAGTAACACTTTACTACCAAAAATTGAATTTACCTCTTTATCTTCCACCTCCTGCTCTTCTTCCGCTTGCGTCATTTCATTGGCACTGGCTAAGTTATCTACAGCGATAGCTAAAAACACATTCAGAAGCGTATCTACGTAAAGTTAAGAAATTTATCAGAAACAAATGCAGATAGAGCAGTTATTTTAATGGGATCAGATAGAAAGTTGGGTGGAGACAACCTAACCCCATCCTCAAATTTGACCTTGGAAATCTTCCAAGGTCATCCACCATGCAATAATTCAAAAACTATATTTTTTATTTGGAATTTTTACGCTTTTTTAACGTGTATGTTTAATTCACAAAATTTTTATTTTTGTTGACTAAGCTTTTCGACAACTCTCGTTGTCATTATCAGGTCTCGAAAAAACTATATTTGGAATGAATCAGACTTTTTACTCGTCCTGTGTTAATGTTGATTAAATCAAGCTTTTAAAGTCATTTTTGAAAGGATACAGTTTCCGAACAAAACTAGAATGATGAAATACAGGCTGTACGGCATGCCACTGTTAATCCCGCCGTGAGCTCGAATGCCGAAATACATCACCTCATTCCAGTCTTCACCTGTCAGAATCTAAAAAATAAAAAACAACTAATTAAACCTTCTCCAATATTTATTTCTCTTATTTCACATCAAAAATGCAGCTCAAAACAACTTTTTAAAAATAAAAATCACATTTCACCTTTAAAGGAATTTACAACTACCTACAGAATACTAAATTCTAATTTAATATAATTACAAAAATTTAATCTAGTAGTGTAGTTTCAGCAATAACAATCAACAGGGGTGGACTGCTATGAGAAGAATCTCCCATGAATTCTGGGTTATAACACAAATTTGTAAATGATCTATGCTAAAATGACTTTTCTACACTATGGGGGTTAAATGTTTGAGGCCAGCAAATACCCCTATTCAAACCATTCTATAATTACATGCTTATTGTCCAATTATTTCAGGATTTTAATTAGATGATGTATACTACCTGAAACACTGTTATCAATGATAAAGAGAAAGAATCAAAATTCAGTGGTGGTTTTTCATCCTCAAAATCGAACCTAGAGAAATTAAATTCTTTTGATTATGTTACAATTTTCATGTTTCCATGTTAGTTTGTTCCCAGCAACTATTTAATTGAAAAGGTTAGTATAATTTAGTTAGAACTACAATAAAGCACGTCTATTCTAGTTAGTTGCAACTAAGCTACCTAACTGCAGAAAGGTTAACAGCAAAGTCTAATTCAAAGTACAACTCTGCACCACAGATATAAAATCAATAAAATGAATTCCTAAAGTTTTTTTTTCTGTTTTTGTTTTAAACAGTAAAATATTTTTATTTTGTATTATTTTGTGATGCAAAATTGTAAATTTTATTTAAAAATCAAAATAAAGTACCTGGAATACTGTGAGCAAGGCAATAGGAAAGCTGTTGAAATTGGTGTCTGGGGTTTTTTCTTTAAAGTTGAACCTACAAGAACATTCAAAACAACCAACTAATGCTACATCTATAAATACGTGCAATTACTATTGCACTAATTTATACACAGCTTTGGCATAAATGCAAATTACTTCACTACTCTTAAACCAAAATACCAAACATACAAAATAAAAAATAATAAACATTTACAAGCACTAAAAAAATTGAAAAATCAACACTCACTCTCCACCAAATAATTGCATCCCAAGTAGTGCGAAGATGAGGATGAATAGAAAAAGCAGAAACAAGAGAGAAATGATAGAACGCATTGAGCGTAATAATGAAACTACTAAGTTGCGTAAAGATGCCCAATACCTAAAATTAAAAAGCATTATTAAATTACATATTAAAAAATTAATTATAAATCATTCATACTTGGTCACTTTAAAGATCCTGAGTAGACGTAAGGCCCTTAGAACAGACAAGCCAAAAGATCCTTCTTTGAAACTAGACCAAATAACTTCAAATATACTGCCAGCTATAACCTAAAAGACAAATTTATTAATTTTTGCCCGATTTCTGTAGATTTTTTACACATTTTCTACAGTTTTACTTCAAAATCAATAAATTTTCTATTGTTTAATTTCAAAAATATAAATATTTTACAGATTTTATTTTAAAAAACTTCAAAAAACTGTAAATAATCTGTATTTTTAAAAAAAAAAAAAACTTACTACACAGTCAAATCGATTGAAAGAAGATTCTAAATAACTGCGAGGGCCCAATGCGTACATTTTAAAAAACATTTCAGACAGGAAAAGTCCCAAAAATACAAATTCTGCATAGTCTGGAAAGAAAAAAAAATTTAAAATAGTAAATATTTTATTACTTAAAAAAAATTAAGCAAATATTTACATAAAAAATCTGTAAGCCAAGGTGGTTGATTGTAATGTTCCACCGCTGTACAGACTGTATTTAAAAATACCAACACTATGACTGACCAATAAAAAAATTGGGTTTTCACAGTATGACGAATAAAAAACCTAAAGAAAATAAAATTAGGATTTGGATTTTTTTTTAAAAAACGGGTTTATCATACCTAAATCGCTTTTCTCCTCGCCAGAAGCTCTTACATACTCCTTTATTCTTCATCTTGGACTTGAGATAGGAAGCCCGAGAAAAACCTTTTCAAGTTTGTAAAAGATTAGAGATCAAACGAATATTTGCTACAATTTACTCAACCACTGTGCATTACAAAGCAAACAAACATGCAGTTATTAATATCACCAAAGAATGTGCACATTTTAAAGACCAAAAGTCTTTTTTAATAAAAAACTAAAATATAATCCCATTGTTTAGAAACTCAAATTTAATTCCAATTATCACACTTAATAATTGGAAAATCAACAATAAAACTCAATAACTATTCAATATCATTTAAAAAAAACTAAATTTCCAAGAAATTCCATAACTGCTTAAATAATTGCATCATAATCACTAAATTCACATTTTATCAAAGTAAAACAATTTCTTCATAGAAATCAATCAATCAATCAATTGAAAGGTGTATTCAGCCTACCTACACTTTCATTTCACACCTTTACAAACACAGACAGAAAACCTGTCAGTAAATACCACTAATTGAAAAGTGCGTCTTATTTATAAGAAAACTACTCTACTCAAAAAATTCACTCCTACTGGGTTAGGGTTAACTATTTGGACTACATTTTGGATTCTTTTAGGTATAGTGTGGGACTACTGTAGGGGAATAATCCATTACCTTTGTCTTTTTGAAGCACTGGGCAAAAAGGAATGCGATGACATCAACGAATGATATGCAAGAAAATAGTAAGACACATTCATGCACAAGCCATGGGACAATTAGCACACAAAACAATAGTTCAATTGAAAACAAAAACCACCACATACATTAAACATGGAGGAAAAAATCTTTTCACTTCATTTTAACCAACTGAATAATTAATCAACTGAATTTGCTGAATTTTTGTTTTCATGCTTAACCATCATAAATGAAATTGTAAACCATCAACATCCAACTACACACTTAACCAACTAAATACTAGTTTAATTTAAATTATAATTCTTCTACGTGTTATGCAATCTCAATGGACTTTGGTCAATAATCTTCATAGATCCGCTAATTCTGTGCATAAACATTCAAAAGAAGTAAAAATATTTTAAATTATGTTTGATATTGAGTATAAAGACGATTTTTCTTGACAACCTCACTTAAATAATTATTGCTTCAAGTCGTGCCACTGAATTTAATTCAGTTGATTCCGCTTAATTGGGTCACCGGTTAATCGGAGAAGCGTTTATCTCTTTAACTCTACATAAAACTATGCGTAATTAGGCCCAAGTGTTCCAGTCCCAACGTGTCCCAATTAAGCGGAATCCACTGCACTCACCTTCAGCTACAAGTTGTTCTTCCTCGTCGTCATCTTCCTCTTCTTCTTCGTCTGATTCTGTACTTTTACTTCGACCAGAGGTTTTTAATTTCTTCCTCTTATTGGCTAAACGAAGCCGAGCTGACCAAAATCAAGAATATAACAATTGGCAGTTTACATAAAAATTATTTAACAAATTAAACGGTCACTCTACTCAAACTATAGCAAGCAACGGGCTAAACTCATTCTTCACAGGAATTCTAAATAAATAATAGCTAAACCCCTAACTAGTTAAATAGGATGTTGTTGGTTACTATCATTCATTCATGACGAGCTGCCTTACATCTACATTTCTAATTTACTACCTCACCTTCTCGTATATGTAACTTTTCTTCATCAGTTGTTCTCTCCTCAGCGAGAATTACTTCCTCTAAAAGCGAAAAACAATAAAAGTCAGAAAAACATTTTAATTTTTATAAATTAGTAAAATCTTACCAGCTTTACATATCCATTCGAAATAACCATTTAATGCTACATCAAACTGCTTTCTCGTTCGATCTTTTAAAAAGGCAGTGCGGCGTTCCACTCGCCCCTTCTCGTTCGCAAATTCCCTGTAAAGCATAAATCCAATATAAGTTTGACTTCTCGTATTAAAATACCATTAACTTGCCCACTAAGAACTCCAAGAACTAAATTGAGCATAAAAAATGATCCCAGTATTATGAGGGGAATGAAATACATCCAATTATACCAACTTCCTAATGCATCATTGGTCTGAAAGAAATATTAAATATTTTGTGAGAGGACGAACTCGGAAATTACTACCGTATTTCATCGAGTCTAAGACACTTTTTTGACGTGATACCGACTCAAAAATTGGGGGTGCGTCTTGGATTCGATGCACTTTACAATGAAAATGCGTTTTATTCCATTTTCGTAGTACGGAAAATTTGGGTGCGTCTTAGAATCGATGAAATACGGTATTTCTATTTTGTTTACCCAATAAAGAATAGGAGTCCATCCTTCCATAGTAATACATTGGAACACCGTGAGCATGGCAAAACCAATATTGTCGAAACTTGTAATTCCATAGTTCGGTCCAACCCAACCGACTTTGCATACCGACGAATTAGCATCACAAACATGACTTCCCATTTTTTCATATTCTTTATTATCCGTTAGACAAGGCGCTGCGTCATCGCCAACCTTAATTATTTCAGCTGGAAAAAAAAGTTTAAAAATATTACACAATGTTTTACTATAACCAATATAACTACTGATATTTAAATTTTAAGTTTTCATCTTTAACCAAATTTACTAGAAAAAAATGACCTTGTTCTTTGCATTAGATATTAAAACCCTTATTAGTCTATTAAATATTTTATTCTTGAATCAGAAAAAGTTAATTGCTTTATGCTGAGACTCCAAAAATACTAGAAAATTATTCATGCAAAATCGCACCTACATACATGTTTTATTAAAGCAGTGGGCTCAATAAGAGCTATAATTTAACCGCTTAATTTAGCTAAAAATTTTGTAAATCCATAGTAAACAGCAAAAAATGTTTGTATCTGTTTGACAATTCACTTATTTTGTTTCCAATTATGAGCATTGCAATGCAGCATGGGGAGCTATGCAAGAAGTTTATGGATTTGCACTCAGATTTTACCCAATTTTACCCAATGTGACATTTTCTCTATTTTAATTCAGCACTGGTGATCTTATTTAATCCTACTATTGATAAATTGAATGCAGAAACAGCCATGAATCAGGTCAAATTCATTGGAGGGAGGGAAAAACAGTAATCAATAAAAGCAATTTTGAAAAAAAAAGACGTTAAAAAATAACACGTTTGGGAATATGAATGCTTTCAAAGATTTTTTATTTGTCATGAAAATTGAAACTGCTCATACTGCAGTCATATAATTGTGTTCATTTCGATTTCAAGCTGCATTTGTATCAGCAATCATTTTATCAATCACTTTCCTCCCATTTATTCACCAGATGCCAACACATTATAATAAAATAAAAATAACATCATATTTTTATATTCTATTACAAAGCGTAACTTTTATTACCCATAAAAATAAAAGTCATCTCAATGTACTTACTTGGGTCTTCTAAACTAAAACAAGTTTTGTGAAAAACGCCAGAATAAAATTCTAGACCAATAATTGCAAAAATTACTATAGCAAATAAAACTAAAAGTCCAATTTGTAGAAGAGGTGCCATAGCTTTTATAATCGATTTTAGTACTACTTGAAGACCTAAAAAAAAAAAAAAAAAAAATTTAAATTTTAAAAAAAATCACTCATCCCAAAAACTTAAAAAAATCAAAAATCCAAACATTTACCAATTAATAATTAACCTCAACTAAATTTTACTTTACAAAACAACCAAACAACATGCCAAATGTTGAAATTTCATTAAATTTAATCTTAAATTTAATATTTACAAAAAAAATTAAACAGGCATAAAAACTAGTAAATTAATTTACTTACTTGGAACACCAGAAACTAACTTGAGAGGTCTTAAAACTCGGATGGCTCGTAAAGTTCTTAAATCTATATTTAAATCAGGTGGAGCAAGAATAGTCACGATCCTAAAAACAAGACAACTACATTTACTAAACGGCAAATACATGCTAAAATATCTCTAAAATCTATATAATATCCTACAACCCATGCTTCAAAATCACCCGTGCAACACTATTGGCACTAAATTATTAAACCTATTACTAAAACTCGTCTTCATTTTCATCCTCGTGGAAAACTGCAAACAAAACCTCTCTATTTATCATCTAAATTTAGTAGTTAGTTAGACCATGCGCTAACTAGACGAGAAATATCGGATGAAAGCCCGTTCCATGCAGTTGATTATCGCCGATTCTCCTTTAACTTACTTGGAAACCTTGATACAAGTTTTAAAGGTCGTAACACACGAAATGATCTTAACATTCTTAAGTCGACATTTATGTGTGCTTCGGCGAAAATAGTCAAAAGACTGAAAGAATTAGAAATATTTTAGTTATGGTCTGCACTGCATCCAACTGCAAATTAAATCGAAAAATATAAAAAAATCATTTAGTCCACAAGAAGTCACTATTGAAAACAAGTAACAGGAAAAATGGCATTAGGAGGATGTCGAAAAAGAAAATGATTTAACGAGCTTAAAACTGTAAACAGAGTTAATCAAATATCTTAGATACTGTGAAAAACAGGTAGCATGGTGAAATCTTATCACTGTTGCCATAGAATTCATCAAATTCGAATCAATTAAGCGTGAAAACTCGCTACTGGCATGTCACATGTAGTAGTTGAATGCAATTATCAATTATGGAGGTTTGTTGTTCTTAGTTAGATAAGGGCTGTATCAATTTGATTGAAACCTCTCTTATAATGCAGTGGTACTTGATTTCGTGATTCATGGGTTTCTCTCAAGTGGTTTTTTTAATAATTAAATGATAGGGCTTTTGGGTAACATAATTTTCAAGTTTTGAATCCAAGTTTTAAATATTAACTTTAAATTGTTATTGATTTTCTCACCGGTTCACAATTGTGTTCTTATCTAACACCTGATCCTTGGATGCCAAGAGACCACAAATAACAGATCTTTGCAAAGTTTGGATCACGCTAGGCAGTTAACGGATGAACTAGACATTTCCTTATTTATTATTCACTAATAAATTACAATTAAAAGCAAAAATTTAATGAATTTATTAAAAATAAGATGGCTAACATTTTTTTTTTTTTTAAAAACAATAAATTTAATTTTTGTTGTTTACTTTTAACTCCCATTGTTTAAAAGAAAATTTCTGAAAATTCATTATTAATAACCTCAATGATGTAATGTGACATCATTCATTCTCAGAATCAGCCCATATTTCATTGCAGAGCATCATAGTCTATCTCTTATCGTTCAAGGTTCAAGATACAAAACTGCCATTATTTAAAGTTGGAAAATAAAAAAAAAATTTAAAGTTGTCTAACACATTAGATTCAGTCAATTTTGTTAAGGAGATTTGACTTAAGTCGCTTAGCAGACGGGAAATGATATCACTTAAATGGCAAAAGCAGTCTCAGTGACTCAGTCTAGTGATTTTCCATCATCCATGAATACATGGAACCAAGTACCAAGTTAACTAAATTGTTAACAATCAATAACAGACAGTTTGTCAAGAATAATTTTAAATCTGAGTTACAATTAACATGAAATTTATAAGTTATAAAACATAAGTTTTCTTCTCCACAAACTCTCTAATTAAATCAATTCAAACACTCACATTTGCGTAGTTAAATACCGAAAAACTTATATAATTAACATGAAATTCATAAGTTACAAGATACAATAGACTTTTACTTATAAATTCCATGTTAAATATAAGTTAGATTTATAATTAGTATGGAATTTATAAGTTATAAGACATAAGTTTTGTTTTCCGCAAACTCGCCGAACAACAAATCAATTTTGACGGATAAAATTAACTTTTTCACTTTATCTCCTCCGTGTGAACATAGCTTTATTTCTTTAATGAATTGATGATTCTATCTTCCCACTAGAGATTAGAAAATTTCACCATCTGTTCATCCAACTTACCCAGTAACTACTACTACGAAATCCATGATGTTCCAAATGTTTCTTAAGTACGTTCCTCTATGCAATACAAAGCCTAACGCTATAATCTTTAATGAAGCTTCTACACAGAAAATTCCCAGAAAATAAGGCTCAGTTAGTTCCTATAAAAAAAAAAAAAAAAAAAAGTAAAAAAAAAAAAATAAGAAAAAAAAAAAAACCATACAAATGTTCACACAACATTGTGTAACACCATAATTACATCTATATTATTAATATTGTGTAATAAAACTAACTGCATTTATGTGGATTTATACGTTTATGTTGTGAAAGAGTAGAAAAATTTAATAATTTTCACCGAGGTATAAATACAGTCATGATACAACACAATAACAAAACTAAACCCAAATTAGTCACCAGATTAAAAAATTTTAAAAAATATTTGACTTTATTGACCTCAAAGTCAAAAGTTGCAATTTTAAATTAAAACCAACTGTTTTACTGCAATACATCTGCAGTAAACCACTTTCCTCGACCCATATTAATTTGAATTCCATTTACTACTAAATTCCACATTAACGAGAAAAAAAAATTACATAAGGGCCCAGTGTTGGCATATAATCCAATATGTTTAGAATTCAATAAACTTTTCAATCATATTAACCCAAATATACATAATAATGAATTTTTAATATTCTAATTACTCATTACCAAATTTGAGTCGAATAACCAAATTGATCGTGAATATAAACCAATAAAGATTAATTATTTGTAAATAAATAACAGGAAAATTCAATTTTTTTCCTTTTATTATTTATTTTATTACATTAAAAGCCATATTATGTCATTTTCCACATTCAATGCGTTTTATTCAATTTCAAACCGTTTTCAAAATTTTCAATGGCTCTGACTCAAAGGGGTAAATAATAAAATTCATCGTTTCTTACTTACCAAGTCTTTTGTTAAATTGGTCTTATCATTTTCAGGAAGATGCTCTTCAAGTGCCAAGACTATACAATTCGCTATAATAGTCATTAATACAGCGTACTCAAAGGGAGTAAAACCAAACATTAAGGAAATAATATTTTTAAAAATCGTTATTATTCAAAATTTCTATAAAAAAAAATTTTTTTGTAAATAAAAAATTATTTCATAAAAAAAAAACATTTTTGATAATCCATACACGACCACTTTAAACGTTGCATTAATTAACTAATAAAAAGAAAGGGGAGAGCGTAATCAATATCAAGATATTTATGGGTTCGAATATAAATTGTGATTATTTACTACTTTTTTTTATTTTTTTATATTTTCATTTTAAAAATCAAATTTCATAATTTTCTCGTTCCTAAGAAAATTATGTAAATGGACGATTCGGTTATTAGAATTATTGAATTTGTCCGATTTGAAAAATACATTAAACTCCGTAAATATCTTAATTCTGGAAACCTGGTAACGTTTCAACCACCTGCTATTATTTCCTAACAAAATTAATCGTTTCTCGGAGATGTTTATTACACCAGATTCGAGCTGGGCAAAAACAAGAATCGCTAAACGAATGTTTTTGTTTTTGTCAACTCAAAAACATTCAAAATTCATATTAAAACCGATTCCCCCCATTTTTCCTCACAAAAAAAAATCCAAAAAAATCCAAAAAAAAAAAAAACCAAAATCCCCATCTCTTAAAGCTAAACTCCTAATTGATCGATCCGATCACCGATCACTCCCGCCCGCTCGTCTTTAACGTTCACCGTTCGTAAATATAAAGTCAAGTTTGATAGGAAATATTGAATTAACACATAAAACCGTGTCCTTGCCCATCGATTATTAGAGGCGCCATAATTTACCCAGCAACCCTCTTCCCTCGTTGCGTCTAGCGCTTTATTTTCAAATCCGACCGTTACCACTCTCTTCTCTACCAAAGGATATGGCCATTCGATGATGAACTTGGTGTACTTTCGAAGAAAGTTGTCTTCACTCAAGATAAACAGCGAACTAGGCCCTTTCCCGGCCGGCACTGCGTGTCGCTTTCGAGGAGCCATTCTGATTTCCTATGATTTCTTCCAAGTTAACAGCACATGTTTTCACAAGAATCCGACCGAAATAAAAGCGTTCCTCATCGCTGCGACGGCCATCATCCCCCGTTGGCGCAAGATTCTTCTCGTGACCAAATATCAATTGCTTTCTCACCACCCACTAACCGTAGTTGCGCTCAACATGGCGGTGGCGCCCGACATTAACACTGACCGTACCTGCAACCTGCAACTTGCATCATCACGGCACCGTTTGGACTGGACATCGGGGCCGACGAGTTTCCGCGGTGTGGAACGTCCGTTTGTGATCTCTATACATACAAGCCGAATTCCTTCAGTAGGAACAACCTTCACGCTCGAATGTCAAAACGAGGTGATCGACGATCGAATGTGACGTCACGAAACGGGAAGCACAGTGACGTTATTCGCGAGGCAGCCCACTGATGTTCTCGTGTTAGGGCATGCGCACGAAGCGCCGCGCTTCAAGGTCGTCCTACGTTTTTCTCCAGCATAGCGTTCGTCGTTTATCAATTCGATTCTAAGGGAGAGATGCACCTTCCGCATTTCGTTTTACAACAAAGACAACCGTTTTCTACATAGGAAAATTCTTTTTATTTCACTTCTTAGAGTGGTGGGAGGAAAAAATCAATTATTTATATACGAAACAGCATGATGAGAGCAAAATAGATTAGAATTAAATTTTCATATTCAGGATGATCAAAAGGAGTCGTCGACATATATATGCATTAATAACACGATTGCCATTCCAACCAACATCGATGCACTCTGCACGGCTAGAACACTAAATGACTTGTTGTGGTTTCGAAGTTCGGGCAACTGATAAAATAAAATTCCTCATTGACTCGCATTTAAATAACAACCAATAATTACCATATCGCCAACAGCAATGTAAAGAAACATGGCAGCTGTGAAAGCAAAAATCCACTGCCGGGTGCTTTGTTCGAATCCCAAGCTAACGCCGACAAAGAGACCGAGAAAAGCTGTTAATGCCGATGCCAGATTTGCTAATAAGGCGTATTGTATCGACAGACCGGTTGATCGTAGAATAACAAAATCGCCTAGAAATGGAAAATTTAATAAATTGAATAAATATTTTCGAAAACCTTGAAAGTTTTGTGCAATTAATCTAAATAAATGAAAACGAAACTCGTTTTCTAATAAATTTAAATTTAAACGACGAAACAGACGTAGAATCGAGGTCACGGCCATGATATTATATTATAACTATCCGCTTTAATGAAGCGAGTTGAAAACAAAAACATTTTTATGTTTCCTCACTTTTCATGACTTTAAATTCTTCTTTTTTTTTAACTTACCGAATTCGTGCGGCAGTTCGTGGCAAAAGATGGCCAATGATGTCGAAATGCCACTTTGAAGACCACTGGTAAAGGCTGCACCCACTGCCAGTCCGTCGCCAAAATTGTGCACAGCATCGCCGAGTAGAATTACCATTGCGAGCGGTTTTATGTCTGAAAGAAATATGTTTAATTCGTCTTTGAGCATCGATCATAAGCTCGAATTCAGAAAATTTTCCCCCCTCGTTGTGCGGGAAAGCCGCCGCACAAAGCAACCCAGAACAATGTGCCGTGAAGCCAACTCAAAAGCGGCCCAGAACAATATGCAGTGAAGCCGTCCTAAAAGCAACCCCTGATTATTGAGTTGCGCGTCTTTTAAATTCAAGGTTATTAAATGGCTTCCGTAAAACCCAGCGGTTTTGAATTTCATAAAAGTTACCGTGGATATTGGTGGTGTCAGGATCGTGCAATATAAAAGGCACAGGACCCGCTACGCCAGGGGCTGTTGGAGTCTCTGGATGACTGGGCGAAGAACAAGACTAAATAAAAGTTTAATTTGATTTAGAGTTAATGTAATTAAAAAATTCAATTATTCCTAGCAGCACATTTAATCTAATACGTTTCTGCGTTTTCTTAAATTTTACGGTTCACATCAAGCTTAAATGATATCGCAGAGACATCGCAGAGATGTCGCAGAGGCATCGCAGCGACGTATGATGCTCAAATGTGCTTCCAGGAAGTCGAAATATGTTGTCGACTCCATTAAACAAATATTTCGACCAAGAAATACTCAAAATTACTGTTTTCCCTTCATTCCACGGTAAAATGTCTTCGGGAAAGGGAATATGACTGTGGCTGTGCCTTCGAGGACATCGGTGCGACGTCTGGATAAATAAAAAATGATATTTGTCGAATACCATCTTTAAAGCGCTCTTGTATAAACAAACCTTGTCCTCGTGATGAGCCAAATCCATAACAGTTTCAAAAGTAAACAACCCAAATATGGTGAGCATAATGAGAACCTGTCGCCACAAAGCCACCCCGTGTTCGTGGTGCTCGCCTTCGCATTCGTTCCCAATCGCTTCAGGAATAAGATGTAATACAGCATCGCCGATCATAAAACCAAGTCCAAAAGCAATGAATCCGGTAATTACGTATTTGTAAAAACTGGACCGTAAACAAGGTATAAGCAAAACACCAGCAATTGAACATAAACTTATCAAAAGCACTGCCAGTGTGCTGTAACCATACGCTGAAAACAAATGACTTGTTTTAGATCGAATTTTCCATTCCTAAAATCCAGATAATTACTTTCAAATGATGACAAATCATTCGTTTTCTTTTTCTCATCATCGTTATGATCATTTCGCAATGATGGACATAACTCTTTAGGACATAATGGCATCTACAGTTAAGATATCAATGTTATTTATCGACACAAAAGTTAATAAAAACTTACAGAAAAGTTCATATGCTGCAATTCTGTTTTATTCCTATGAGAATATAGATCTGTTGTGAACAAACAATCGTGAGTTAGTCACTCGTAAACTGAAACCTGGTCGTTTTTACTTAAACGATGTCTATTTTTGTAAGTATTCTTCCCGATTCTTTCCTCCGTTATGTCGCATACGCAATCTTTTCCTTCGTGAATGAGGAAAGTCCTTGCTAACCACGATTTAGGCATAACTGGATACTCGTATGATACATTTGAAACGTTGTATGCATGAGAAATTCCCGTTGACAATACATTCTTTATGACGAATAGCCCCATGAAAATGTAGCTTGCATACATCGCAGTCTATGTAACATAGCAAATTTAAATCTGTTTAATTTTATTTCGACTGTATTCAATCATCCATAGTTTTCAGCCATTTCGGCATTTAATGATATTACTAAGGTAACAAAACAGCTGTTCTGTTATTTGTGCTAACAAAGCCATGTAATTACGTCGTTTATTCAATGCGGAATGATTATTTAAAAATGGAAATAAATAAAGAAATTTTGTCACTTAAAATGCGATTTTTATTTCGGTTAAGTGCACAACTTCTCACTTGCGTACATCAGTGCAGGGGTGTGAAAAACTTTTCATAATCAAATTACCGTTGCCCCGCATTATTTGATACCTACATTCACTACAGACATTGTTTATATAGAATACAAAAATAAAGTTTGATAGTCGACATTTTGTTTCCGCCGTGTACAATAAATTTACAATTATGTATATAACCCAGTTTTATAAGAACAAAAAACATGTATATAAATTTCATAAAATTCTTCAATCAAGAGTTACAATTTACTGGCCTCGTTAAGAAAGTAAAATAAGTGACAAATGGTCTATTGTCATATAAGTTAGTCACGTATAATCTGTAATATACAATACTGAGTTTGGTTTATTCGTATATTCTAATTATAAACATGGACATCGATTATTTCGTAACATTTAGCTGCCTGTGATTATACTGATCGTAAATCGTATAGCTTTAAACGAGTGTACTAATTAAAATTGCTACGAAAAAATATAATCGACATATAATCACTCGAATTGCATTGTTACAAAAAATTTATGTAGGCACAACATTAATTAGTCACATAATTGCATTGCTCAGAGGTACGTGAGTTGACGATATCACATCAATTAATTTTTAACATCACTAATTGTATAAAGGTACATCAATTGATTAATTAACTTCATTCGCCGTAGAGAAACGACAACGACTTTTGTCTGACTTCCTTAGCCGTTCGTTTGGCTTCGGTTACGACCAGTTTCAAGCATTTGTATCTGGGATCTTGATACGCAGAAGCGATTAAAGTCGCAGCAGATTTGTGGTCTAGTCCACGAAGGCAAAGTCTGCCGACTTTTAGCAGAATGTGTCCGACTCGAAGACCTCCTGCTTCGAAGGCTGCACCGTCAGGCTGAATAAAATAAAATAAAATATCATCAAATCGATGAAAATTGTGCTGGCCACCGAACTCGCAGGTGTGTAAATAAATTACAGCTGTGGGCAGCAAAAACAGGGTCGTTAATTAAATACAGAAATATTGCGAGGGAAAATAATTTATTGCTTTAACCGAATGTTTTTTGGGAATATTTCTGTCGATGGAAGTAATTACACGATAAAAGGTGCTATTTTTGGATTTTTTGAGTGCAATAGTCCCATTCACAATAAATCCAATCGTTATTTACAAAATGAGTAAATTTTGAGAGAAAAATCATAAATTCAGCTTTTGTATCCGCCCAACTTGTGACTCATCGTTCTCACAAACAAACCTGAATATTCACTATCCTAGGTAAGCAGTGTTGAGTATCGGCTCCCCCTTCTATAACAACTCCAAGCGTTGGTTTCGATTTTTCTATTATGACTGTCATGTTCCCATGTTTATCGTACCAGTACTTCGATTTTTTGCCCTACGTAAAAAAAAAAAAAAAAAATTGTAATCACACATTGTCACATTATGCAGAAAAGCAAAAAAAGAACATACAAAACGTTCCCAACTATTCCTTCTCCCCTTTGTGGTAAAACGAACTTTTACTCGACGATTTCGATGCTCTTCGTCGTCACTCTAAAAGGAATATCAACAAAGTCTTGGTGTTATCACTAAAATTCTAGTAAACATTCCCCATATTTAGAAATTACAACACGAAATGGTCATAAAAGACTCAAAAGTAGTAAAAGATTTATTTTTGGAACATCTAGTGTTATCAGCATTGAAGTTTGATGTCTTTTGCTCAGTCAACACAATAAAGATTGTAGGTCGGGGACTATTTATATTTTATATCACCTGACACCAAATACCATAAAATTTAGATTAAATAATCCCTTAATCATGTCATATCAAACTGTTATGTGCGATAAATTAATGAATTTCACTCACAATAAATACATTTTAATAATAAACACAACTGAAAACAAATCATATTTACATTTTAAAGCTTAAAATCTACCTATAAAATCCTATAATACTGTTTGAAGAGCAACAAATGCATTTTTTAAATTAAAAAAAAATTAAAAACAAAATATATTCGCGATGTCAATACAAACAATAATTATACAAATCACTTAATACAGATCTAAAATTCAACCAAACAATGCAGATACAATCAATTGGCTGATAATCATTGAATAAACGGCTAATTCTCATCTGTTTTCAATATTAACAGATATTAAAAGGTATTTAGTAAGCCCTTACACGAAAAAATAACATTTACAAGAAAAAACGATAATAAACACAACAAACTAAGATTGCATATGTCTTTAAAAGATCATAACCTTCAAAATGGTTTATTGCGATGTTAAAACTTGGAGATTATTTATTATATTATTTTACTTAATTTAAAAAAAAAATTAAAAATCCTGCAATTGCAGTTAATTTTCATTACAGTGTTACTAACTTTTTCTGATTAATATATGTTCAGTTAATATATATATATCAAAAGTGGGTTTAAATAATTTCCTTGCGCAAACATGATAAAATTAAATTAAAATGGAGATTGATGTACAAAAGAAAGAATCAAAAGATGTAAATTTTTGAGCAACAACAGTGCACGAGCTAATTCTTGTTACCGAATATATCAACTGTAGTTTTATTATTATTTTGTTATTATTATTATTGAAATTCACGTAATACGAACACGCCGTAAGACAAATTGAGAAGACTGCTGATCAAGAGACATCTATAGGGTATCCATATTACTCAGGTAAAACATTAAATAAATTATAAAATAATAAGAAATATAAAAATACCCCATTGCGATTAAAAAACACGAATTCAACTACTTTAATGTTAATGATTACAATACTATGAATCACGTAAGAAAAGTTTCTTGCTCACTTTCTATCCATTTTGCCACGTTGGAATAATGGACAGAAAGTGAGAATGGCTGGAATCGTCTATTCAAATGAATATTTTACCAATTTTTTAATTATTTACTCGTTTTTAAATGTTATTTAGTGATAATACCATGAAAATGCATGCTAAATTCGAATTTGATCATCAATAGGCAAACCATGCAACCCAGCAATTAAGCTAATATAATGTTTTAATGTTAAATTCCGTAAAAAGTTTAGTTTTAGTAATGCTAGATGATATGAATTATCGACTTGATTAAAAGTGTGCAACTATTTTGTTGAATCTTTTGATTTAAGAGGTTTTTTCATTGATTTTTCACCATCAGCAGCAGATACGTTCTGTTATAAAAACTTCCGGTTCAAAGAAATACCACAAAAACTAAATTAAGATTAAATTAATGACTCGAATTATTTTTTACGATGGGAAAACCAATTTTTTATGTATAATCAACATGAAATTGATGAGCGTCAACTCCTGCGGTTTAACGCGTTCAAATGCTACCGTGAACTCCTAAATGTCCATCAATGACAAATTACCATATTTCATACCTTTGAAATTAAACTAGGTAAAAATTTTCAATTTTCAATTATCGGTTGGAATTATAAGAGAAAAACACTTGCCGCAAACGGTGATCTCATGTAAAATTCAACAAAAAAGGCATTCACATAACTCAACTATTATTAATTCACCTCTAAAATTCCCCCTCCACATCCGAACGAAGCAAGCGTGAGCTAGAGTCCATCCTAACGGTTTTTTCCCACGTTAATCTATCGATTTCAAGTACACTCAGTTATGTTTCATTTTTTCCCCCTCTTCCCCCATTCCAATTAAGGGTCGTTCATAAATTACCCTTCACGAGCAAGGGGTTCGCATTGATTGGATACGAAACGAGAATAAAATACAAAAATCACCATTTTAAAATATTTTTTCAAAATTTTTTTAAAATCTTTTAAAAATCTATGAACGATCCTTTATTTGCCGTATACATTAGCAGTCGATTTGAGTTTTCAATGCCAGCAGTCGGTGCCCTTTAATGATCGTTTACAGATGGTTTTTTGATAAAAGCATTGTCATCATGCTAAACATGCATTAGTGACGATCAAAATTGACACAAAAAAAACCAGTCTTTAAAAGGAGGCACTTCAAACGGTAAAGGTTTCTAGCATCTGCATAAAAATCAGTCCAATCAAAAAATTTCTTCTACATTGTAATTACAATAACAGTTCTGCACCCTAACACCGATTTACAGTTAGTAAAACGTTTCCAAATATCTCAGAAATAGGCGATTCACTAATACATAGTCACTAGCTAAGCGAAAATGTGCATTTCACACGTCAAAAAGGGGTATACATTGTTAACTACAACTGCAATTGTCCCAAACCCTGTAATCTATTCACAATATTAATACAATGAATGAAAAAATAATAAATTTCAATTGATATGTTAAAGTTATCGGTACAAAGAATAATTTAATCTTTCACGCACTTCTTTGTAATACAAAATATGTAAAAAAACAAAATAAATTTCTTTGATATTGATGTTCGCCGTGAACATTAAGGCGACAGGAGACCAGCCATGTTGAATTTTTTTCCATAGAAACCAATGTTAAATTCCTAAATTAAAAACAATTTTTTTCTAGGTTTTTGCAGTTTTCATTTGAATTTTTAAACAAATTCAACTTTTTTCACTTTTCAACATCAGTTTTGTAAAACAGTTTACAAAAAATTGCAAAATCAAACTTTTCAAATTTTGTACTTTATTTATTTTAAAAAAGCAATAAAAATTTCAAAGTTTCAATGTTAACATTGGTTCCTATGGGGGGGGGAAACTCCAACATGGCCGGTCCCCCATCGCCGACAGACATACTTTTCTAGTACAATAGGCTTAGTCGGTGGCAATGTGGTGACACAGCGAATATTTAATTCAATTATTTTCTAACACACCAAAATTGTATTACTAAAATACAAGCCATTTGGACTTCATTTAATTACTGACATGAAATATATCCAATTAACTGAAGTGCTCCATTCAATTCAATACAACACGAACCACAAATATTGTTTTTCTAAATCAACAAAAGAAGAAAAAAAAGAATAACATCTGATTTTCAATATGTGCAGTTTCAGATAGCTAATAGAATTTTTAATAATGCTTGTTAAATATTCAGTATTATGAAAAGCCAGCACCCAATTTCCTTTGTAAGCTTGAGATATGGATTTTTTTTAATGCTTTAGCATGAGTTTGTAGGTGAAGGCCAACTTTTGTGATTTTTGTATATTTAGAGCAGTGGGTATGCGAATTTTCCCAGTCGTAATGTTTTAATTGTGCAGTTCACCAGTTCAAACTCGTTTGTTTCCGCACAAGTGAAGGCACGTGACCTGCAAATGGTGCGAGAATGCTCGCAGATATGAATCCAATCGAAATGCACAAATTTTATCGTCTGAACAACACAATTTACCGTATTAATTCTATAATTAATATGCGCCGTGTTATATAATGAAAATTCAAATTCGCATCCTTCAAAGTGTCGTAAATTCCAGTCTACGAGTTGATGAATTTTATTTTTGTAGTTATTTTTAGATTAAATTTGTAATAAGACACTTTCTCCTTATATTTCATTCTTAATTGAAGTTTTAGAGAAAATTGGTAAATAATTTCAATGAATTTCCTGAAAATTACGCTCGCTATAATCTACAATTCTTCGAAAATATTTAATTAAACGACTTTAAAGCACTTAATGAATAAAACGATCTGAGATTGAAATTTACTTAATTAAATTTAGCAACCTGAAACTGTTACATAATATCAGCACCGCAAAAAATAAAAAGGAAATTTTTAAAGGGACAACCACCTTTCTAAAGATATTTTAACTGCAAGAAAAATCATTTTTACACAAATTTATAGTAATTAAATTTATTGTAAACATTTAATATACAATATATTTAAACTTGTAAAAGAACACCTTACAAAATTTACCAAAAAGCATTCATTTAAAACCGTAAATGCGACGTGCATTCGTTTTTACAACAAATTTAATTATTGTAAAATTTTGTAAATCTGATTTTTCTTGCGCAACAACAACCTGATTATTGATTTTATTTTGTTTTTTCCTTCAGGAACACAAAATTTTGTTTTATTTCTCCCCCATTGTAATTCCTCACATTTTTAAAAATAATTTATTCAAAAAATTAGGTTGTCCCTTTAAGTGCTTTTCATCTGCTGTCAGGGCTAATTCAAGCTGAAGCATTTAAAATAGAAACGTAAATACAATAAAAATAATATTTATATTGTGGCCAGCTAACGGAAGACTGGGTGGACATCAGGTCTGATATGAATTCAATCTTACGATCGGGGAAGAGACGAACTGCGATTTGAACGACCAGTGTAACGATTCGAATTTCGGCCAGATCGCCATTTTGGATAACGATGCACTACGGGCGAATGGGATTGATAAGTGGGCTCTTCCTATAAAAAAAACAAAAGAAAAAAACAATGTTCATGATTTTAGTTTTGACGGTTCAATTAAAACTAGAATCTTTTTTAATATTTCAAATATCGAGAAAAGGATGCATAAACATGCATTTTGTTTGGAGGGGGACAAAAGAGCGGGATTTAATGTATTCCAAAAAAACTATAATTCTCTATGGAATAATTTCTAATTCGTGCATGAAGAGAATAATATTTTTTAAAATTGCTGTAAAATTTCTTTGATAATATTCATACGTGGATAGTTTAAAGGGAAAGGAAAGATCGATCTGCCACTTGCTGTTTTAAAATTAATTCATTAGATAGCACTCATTGCATTGTTTCCTATTGTGCTGAAATGTTATTATTTTCAGGTCTAATTCCTGTACGTTTCGATATAATTTGAATATTTATACGAGTCGGGTTTAAGATGGATAGTAAGGAGTGTCAACAACCTTTCCCATTCAATTACTGAGGTAAAGGTAAGAGCCCCTCTTTTCCCCCATCCCAGGTGTGCACTGCACTGCAGCGTCAAAATCGGAAGGGGGGAGGGAAGGAAAGGTACTTCACGATCAAAATTAATGGCACTGATTCGGAATCTTTCCGATTTTCAATTTTGCTTTCCAAATTTTTCGAAAAATTATACAATTTAGGAAATAATCGAATTCGAAGACAACTACGTAATTTGGTACCAATTTGGCTTTATTAAAGCACCCCTGGCTGGGAAGTCGGTATATGAGAGCCCAATAATCCACAATTTCATTAAAGTTCGTTTAAAAAACTAAATTTCACTTTCCTTTCTCTTTAAGTAGTTGCAACTACTTCTAGCTTAGTAAACCGCGTAAAATTTGGGTTTTGCCCTGCAATGCTCCTGACAGCAGATGTCTTAAAGAAAATTTAAAAACTTCTTTACAAACCAAACGAAACTAAAACCAAAATACTCGTCGTGACGAATTTTACTTATATCCCCATTCATAGGATTAGCAACGCTTCGATTGATTAAAAGCATACACAAGACCTGAAAACTAGCATCGGTTGATTAAAACTCGAAGCCAAAGCAAAAGACAGTTCTATCTCGTAAGTGTAATCTTGAGCCCAGACAATTTATAGCATTCGTGACCGCCATCTAAAATTCGACAAGTGTAATAATTTTTATATAATTCGACTCGTTCTTACTATTGCACTGGCTTCGACTTTAAATTTGATTTTATAGAATGCAACTGCACATGCTTGGTTGGGTCCTAGGAAAAAATACTACTTTTCATACTTCATGAGTCAAAGCAATGGAATGTTCGAAACTACGTTTTAATTCTTCACATTACGCATCTGTGCCAAATAAGCCTTTAGATCAGTAAAAAGCATCAATTTACTCACAAATTGTCCCATATTGCCTAATTCCGATTGCTCACTACCGAGACTCCACCGTCTGTCATTCGACCGTTGGTGAGCCATTATTTCGTCATGGTAATCATTTTCTCCCACGTATCTGGATAAGCCCTTTAAGCAAAAAACATTGTCAGATATTCTCGCTGCAAAAAAAAATCGAATTTACAAAAATTTACAATAATTAAATTTGTTGTTCGCGGTTTAAACGAACGCTTTCCAGTAAATTTTATAAAGAACATTAGATTCGATTTTTACAATAAATTTAGTTATTGCAAATTTTTGTAAATCTGATTTTTCTTGCAGCGCCTTTTGTAGTATTACTTGCACATCTTCTATACTGCGCCGACGTCTTTCGTAACTCCCATGAGGCATTGGCTGCCAGTTGTCTGATGCAAATGCTCGTCCACCCACACCATTCCTTGCGAGAGAGCTCGTTAAGGTGTTCTGGACGCCATGTTTTAGCATTTTAGATGAAGTTCTATAAAGAATAAGGTTTTCAAACAATGAGAAATACAAAATACATAATTTTAGGAAGGAACAACTGAATTTTCAAATTTTTATATTTTTTTTATTTGACTTTCCTTTGATTAAATTCATTCTAGATCTGAATGCTGAATCAAGACTTTGCCTAACATCCTTTAAGATATTAGAACCCTGGATAACGGCCAGCGATTTGACTCTGTGCCACTGGCTGCATTATCGATTTTGACAAAAACATTTTTCCCAAGGGAGGAGGTAACGCAAACAAAAAATTACACTGAAAGGGCACGTTAAGTCATAAAAGACAGAGGATCAGTGATGGACACACACTTCTCCTTCGTGCTACAATAGCGAAATGACCAAATAGCCTAAAAGCCGTTTAAAAACGACTTTATGGGGTAATATTTTATTGCAATGTAAAAGGAAAATATAACCCCTTCACTTGAAAAAACTAAATTTCATATTTATTATAAATTGTAAATTTTGAAAACAAATAATAAAAATAGTTTATCAAAATTACAAAGTGGCGCTTCTATTGATAAATATGAATTAAATTGGTATTTTTATAATTAATTTATTTAAATTTTCAATCTAAATATCTCGATTTTTTCCCAGTCCTTCGTGCGAAATTTTTTTGTCTCGCATGCAACCCTTTAACAAACAATGCGAAGAATTTAACACCATCAAATGCTCGACAAGGTTTTTACTGTCAGAGGACTTAAAAATTCAGAGATACTTCACATTAGCGTTACAACAAACTCGTTGAATTTTCCAGGATTTTTCTCTTTTACCATCCCCGCCCTCAGATAATAGACAAACTATTGTGAAAATTTTCAATTTATTTCAATCTATTTTTCAGTTTGCTGCATTATTAGTATATAAAACTCTAAATCAATTCAAATATTAAGATTTTAAAGCAACATTTTGATAAAATCAAATATTAAGAAATGCTGCCCCTTAGCTTACCGGCAAAGCTTTCTTCCAAACACTCAAACTCGTTCTTCGTTACAATTTAAAAAAAAAAATCGCAATGAAGAAACTCGTTCTTTACCTGTTAGCAACGTAATAAGAGCCATTTATTGAATCAACACCACTATCTTCGCTCGGCGTGCGTAAATCTTCGTCCGACACGTAACCACCCGGTAATGATGAACTAAATACTGAAGTCAATCCGTGCTGTCTACTGGAATGTGTAGAAGAGCGAGGAATATCATACGTGTGCTGATCCTGTAAATTGGCATAACGACTAAGGTCTCTCTGTAATAATTAATTAAACAAAATCCAATTTTAAAAACAGTTATTTCATTTTCAACCACAATTTCATTTATTCAATATTTCTCAAGCAACCACAGAAGTTTTCGTGTTAATATATTCCACTTCTAACTATTTATTCCCTCAAATCAGGAATTTCAGTGTTAAACACGTGTGTTTGTATAGAAATGCTGATTTCATTCAATCATTCAATCAACTCTAATACATTGACTCAACTTTAGTGTGTTACTTTGAGTATGCCTTTACGAGGTAAGCATACCCTTGCATTTCTGGGCGAGGAAGTGCTGGCTACGTGACTGGTCAGATGATCCATTGATATGGATGAAAACCGGTTGCGGGATGATCTGTCATCAGCACCCAGCCTTTGTCTAGTCTATATTAATGGGAATGATAAAAAAAATCAATTGATCATATCAACGTCATTATTTTTTATTTTTATGTTTACTCGTGCCATTTCCAGATCCTTCTTGTAGATTAATTCGTCGAATCTATGTTGATCGATCGGATGAATCACTTCGCGTACATCTTGCAGCAAAGCGTACTGGGAATAAAATTTTAGAAATAAAATTTCATCAGCTAAAAGAGTTCGATGTTTACTTTGTCTTCAGTTTCGAATAATTCGAGTAAAACGGCTACAAATGAGTCGATTGTCATTTGATTTCGTTCATATTCGATTCGATAATAGTTTAAAGTTGCTAATTCGGCCTTGGCTAGGACTAATTTCGCTTTCTCATTTAAAATCCGCAATGCTTGTATGTCGATTGTGTGTACCAATTTGTCGTAAGGGTGTATTCCTGAACTGAAAGGAGGTTTGCGTTGAAGCCTAATTATAAATGTAAATTAGAATTTAAAAAAAATATAATTTGAGAAAAAAAAAAAACTTTATTTACCTAGACGATTGAGAAGACAATCCACTTTGTCTTTCGTATAACCAGCTATTTTCGTCGTAAGTAGTACAAGAATATGGAACTTTTCCTACTTCACGAATGGTCATAACCATTACTGGGGAATATTTGAGTACCCGTACTGCTTCGTCATGAGTAATATCCAAAAAACTTTGATTGTTCACTTCTAAAATCTGATCCCCAACCTGGAAAGGAATTTATTTTTATAATTTTTACGCATAACCCGTAGCAATGCCTTGCATTGCGGGCTTTCGTGCCACAAGGGGCAGCTTTGATTGCCACGTTCTCACCTTGAGTGCAGCCATATCAGCGACCGAATGTTTGTCAACTCCCGTTATGTAAACTCCAAGCCCATATTCAACTCCACCTCGTATCATCAATCCCAAGCTCTGTCCTTTGTCGATTCGTAAAGTCACCTTCAAAAAATTAAAAAGCAAAGTCAGCACACAACAACATTTCTGTAAACAAAGCAACGAAAGCTCATTAGCGAAGTGAAAAGTGACATTTCCTAATCCCTTCGTGAGTTTAATGACAATTCCACAAAAATCTATAATTTATAACTTTTCAAAATGAAAAAAAATAAAATGAAAAAATAAAAAATAAAAACTCCACAATCGACAATTCCATAGACGTTCAAAAAAACAATTTTTTTTTTCAACGAGAAGAATAAAACAAGAGAAAATAAAAATAAAATAAAAAATATTTATTTCCCAATCACAACAACACAAAAACGAACGACCATAAATCATAAAAATAAAATTACAACGGAAGAAATAAGACCGAAATAATAAAAAAATATAAAACAACATGAACTTCATTCTCGCATTTCAGTCAATACCACTTGCATCGTGTTTATAAATAAACATTACCTTTCGAATTCGAGGCGAGTGGTGTAACCTGGAAACTGCTTTCCGATGCGCGGGGCTGCTATAAAAACTGTGATCGTATTCAGGAGGCGGTGAAACACTTCGACCTTCGCTATCCAACCATGTGTAAGTTTGATGCACAATGCATGCACCTGGAATCCTCGCTGGCGAACACACTATCAAATCCAATCTTGGTGCAGCTTTTAATATCTGGAAAAAATTCAACACGTTTTGCATTTAAATAAAAAGAGTTATAAAAAAGTGACAACAATAGAAATTGACATTTCCTTCGCGAGCACTTAAGCAGTGCAGGAAAGCTTACTTTGATGGCTTCCTCGTGAGATATGTTTTCAAACGAAGTGCCATTCACGCTCAGAATTTCATCTCCGGGCATTAAACCAGCTCGGTCTGCTACACTTCTCTCCATTACTTTTGATACGAAAATTCCGATTCCTAATTCTCTTCCGCCGCGAATACTAAATCCAAGCCCTACACCCAAATCGGAGGACCTTCGCAAGACAATCCTTCGAACGTGTCGTCGACCGGCAAACATGTCTAGACTATCATCGTCGCAAACACTTAAATTTCGCACGCTCTTGCTCCGTCGAAACGGTACGCCGTACGTTTGTTCCGGTACAATCCCGTATGAATCTGTGGGCATAGCATTCAAAGACAAGGTCGATCCCCATCCATTACGATGCCGGTATGATGAGGACATTTTTGATCAATTAATCAAGATATGGATTAGTTCTTCGATTATCACATTATTTTTTGATTAATGTGGACAGATGGTTCGAAATACGGTAGCTATGTGATGGCAACTAATATTCGACATTAAAATATACTTCTCCGATAATTTATCCTCTGATATGGATGTTGTTGAGTCAGTCAAGAGCATTTCTTCACGACTTGCATCACCGTGATAATGATATTAATGAGTACATAAAGCACCGATACCGATTTTAAAAAGCCTGAGCTTTAAACGTCAAAAGCTACACCATGTCGATCGAAAACTACAACTGAAACGATCAATGAAAGCAAAGAACCCGGAAGAACCTTTCTCACGCATGCGTGTCTATCCATCTATCGACGACGTAATAGCTTTTTTTTTAAAAAAAAGTATTCTCTTAGGATAGAGAAATAAAGGAATTTTTGAAAACGGTGTAGAAATTTTTAATGTTATTTATTTTATTTATTTTGAATTTAAAAAAAAATTAAATAATTTCAAATTCAAAATCGTAAAATTATTTTAATTAAATTATTAAAGTATTAGAATATAATAAAAAGCAAATACTTTTAATTTATAGTAAAACCGAGTAAAGCTCATGTACTTATTTGTAAAAAGAAAAGATTTATCATATTTTATTCATGACGCCATTATTCTACTCTTAAACTACATTGCCCTCCAGGCCAGACTTCACTGCAAAGCACTAAAAAATACTATTCTGCTCAGATCAAATTTTAATAATTTTTTTCATAAACAAAATAAGGTGGAATTAATTTTGAATAGCCATTATAAAATATTAATTTATCCACTCCAAATTAAACTTCAAAGCGCCAACAAGTGAGAAAATCTCAAAATCATTCAAGTACGTCACAAAACAGCAGGTAAACAATCGGTATCAAATCAAAACAAGATACGCAATTTGCAGTGAAAATACACAGAAAAGAGAAGAATAAATTATTCTTCCGTCGATTCTCAGATGCAAGCATGTGAAATACCAGTTGCACTTCACTACTTCTTCCAAAACAATATTTTTGATTTTCAAATTTACTTTTCTATGGACAATGGATGATGAAATCTTGACGAAATGATCCCAAATTTTAAAAAAAATGTAAATACTTACTAATCTGTAGTATAGATAATGGTAAGATCAACGGTTGAAATCCCCAAGTCTTTTATTTAATCAGAGTTTAATCTCACCTTTCAGAATTCTTATCGAGAATGAATGAGCCGGTTGTTATCGACTTGCGAAAAAGATATCAAGACACAGCTGTTGTTGTTTACAAAGAACAAAAGGAACAAAAGTCACAAGAAGAGACAAATTTTATCCGGTTTGGCCAGAGCTGCCAGAGTGTCGTTCACAGTAATTATGGTAATGATGCGGTATTAGTACGTCGGCCTAGACCTACTAATGACTCAAAAATAAACAAAAGATCGATCACGTGTGTTGTAATGTAAAATTAATAAGCTAATAACATTTAGCATGCTAAAAAAACCCATTTCTTGTAACGTAATATCGTACTTTAAAAACAAACAAAAAAATTCGATTTATATCATTATTTTATTCCAATGTTATGAATAATGATTGTATGAAAAACAAAAAAACAATGAAGATATTTATAAATCATCTGCTTGTTACATATTCAGCAATAATTTCATGTTTAATAAAAATAGACAAAAATTTAACTACACTATTCAAATTCAAATTTATCCATAATTCAAAAACAGTCTGAGCATATATACAAAATATACACTACTAAGTTTATTCATCCACATTTTCTTCTCATTTCACCTCCTAAACTTAACAAATGCATGAAAATCGTCTATGTAGTCTTAAACTCCTCCGCACGGAATCTAATCTTCGTCACTTTGGAGATTCCCGTTGGAATTTCATTTGGAAATGTAAAAAAAATTAACTTTTTCCTTCTTAAATTAAAGGTCCATTCACTCCAGGATGCAAAAACATGCACGTCTCTTCATATTTACAACTTCCATTTAGAAAATGTCGACACAATGACCTCTGGCCTCGCCCTCTGGGACCTAAGACGATACAAAGAAACATAATTAATTAATACATCGATAAATTTTTTAAAAATCAACAAATTATCAACTGTTGCAGAGTAATGTTTTAAAAATTGTAGGAAAATTGAGGAAAGTTAAAATTGTTTCATTTAATTGTAACTTTATTTCAATTCAAGAAACAACCAAACAAACCAGATAAGAAAATTTAACCAATCATACATCACTCGATAAACTTTTAAACAAAATTATAAACAGCGTAGTGATAAAAATTACCTCCACGTCCTCTCATATTATTTCCTCTCGGCATGCTGTTCCCTCGTCCATGCATTGGTCCTCTTCCCCGCATTGGTCCTGGCATTCTCATTCGCGGACCCATTCCTTGCATTGGAGGAGGCATGTTTTCGTAGTACCCTCTGAACTCCATTCCATCCTCACCGATCGGATTCATTGGTCCTGAACCGTCCCCGTCAGGAAGAAATTTATTAAAAGGATTATTAAAAGGAGGACCCGTTAATCCAATTATTCCTCCCGGTGGCATCGCAGGATCTAAAATGTAATAAATAGTTATTAATAAAATTAAAAATTTTAAATTTTTCCAATATTTACCTTGTTTGTAGAAAGGATCGACCCCACGGAACTAAAATAAAAGTAAGAAAAAAAAATCGTTAATAAGAAAAAATAAAATAAATAAAGCGTCGCTTATTTTACCTCATCCATTGGTGGTCCTGATTTATTATTTATTGCCAACATAAGATTAGATAATGCTGGTGGCAAAGAAGTCGATTGAGGAAGATCTGCCACTGAATAATCTATAACTGCATCTGGGTTATTTTCCTGCAAGCAAAGCGGATAAAAACGATTATTTTCGGTTGGTTATAAAGGAAATCAATGGGAAACTTACATCTTCCAGTGGAATAATTTTTGGTTCAGTAACTTCAACCGTTTCTGGGTCAGGTTCATGAGGTGTATCAGGTACTCTAGTTCACAAAATTGTGTTATTTCAAAAGTAAACGAGAATTAATTATAATATGACTTACGAGTCTCTGGAAAAATAAATTTCTTGTAATACGCTTTGCTCCCGTGACCTTTGGATATTAATTTGTTCACTGTTGCAGCCACGTTCCACCAACGCTGGTGGTATGTCGATTAAAATAGGTGCCAACCACTAAAAATAATAAAAATTATTAAATTATAAAGTAAAACACATTTAAATAAATTGATTACCATAATTTTCTCCTCCATTTTATCTCCCATCATCAACCTCTTGGCAGTTTCGACAGCATGTCTTTCATTCATTCTGTCTAGTGTTTTCATGTCACCAAAATTCTTGAAGTTGTTGACATTGACCCTTTCCGTTTCGTCCAATTCGAAAAGGAAAACTTCCCGTAATTGAGACTCGTCGGCCCACGAAACTTTTTTCTTCTTTTTCACGAGCTTTGGTTTTATATCTGCAGGTTCCACGTCCATCTCCTTAATTTCATCCGTTTCTGTATCAATTACAAATTATAATATGAATTATTTTATACAATAAGGTTACAGACAAATATTTACTTGGTGAAAGTGCAGAATTCGATTCGGAACCGGTATTTCCGACTTTGTCTTCCGCAACTTGTACTTCGTCGGAGTTATCTGTGTTATTTTCATCTCCTTCTTCGCTCTTTACATCGTTTGTTTCCATCGTATCTTTATAAAACTGAAATTTGGGTGTTTCCACCGGTGGCGTCGTAGCAACAGGGCTACGAGCCGACTTCTTCTTCTTCTTTAGTGGTGTTGCTGGCTCAGCAACCAAAGCATCCATAAATCCAGCACTCTCTTTGATAATGTGCATCGCTGCTACAAAATTTTTTTAAAAAATTAAAAAAAATTAAAACATTATGTTTTTTTCTCGTAAAACTCTTCTTACGTTTTGGTTTTGGTGGAATTAATTTAATTCCTGGTTTTTCTGTTGTATCTGTGGATAGTGTTATTAAACTCGAAGGTTTATGCCTTTTTTCGGCCATTTGTGAATCCTTATATGGAAATCTGTTAAAAAATACGTTGAAAATTTACAATGTAAAAGAAAAAAATTTATCATTCAATTTAACTTACCCTATCCTTTTAATCGCTCGTTTTGCAGCTAAAGCAGCAGATTTATCAACAGATGAGTTTTTCTTTACAACTGGTTTGGGAGGTGCGGTCATTTCTTCCAAACCCGTAGACCGAAACTTCGTCCGGTAAGTCTTTACTGTTTTTGGACGGTCTCCTTTTGGCTTTTTATTGTTATTTAATTCTTTTTCCAAATACTCAGGTAACTTTACATCCTCCAACACATCATCTTCCAAAGAAAGCTCAAACGACCTTTTCCTATCACTCGGCTTCTGTGTTTTCCTATCGCTATTTTCCTTCGGTTCTTTGCTGTCTTGACTATTTTTCTGCTCTCCTTTTTCCCTCAACTTCTTCTTACGTTTTAATACTTTACTATCTTTACCATCTGTAATTTAAAAAAATCAAAATCAAATTCAAACTCAAAAACTTGAAAAACCAAAAAATTACCAGGAAGATTCGCCCCGGAACCTTCTCCTTTCACCAACTTCATCCACCCGTTCACCACAGCAGCAGCTAAATTCCGAACTTCTTCGTTCTCACATTTGGAAAAAGATTTCACTAACTTCGCACTATTGTTCTCTTTTAACCTCTCGACGGTCATAGGCAAAATTTTGAACATCGCCAGAAGTTCCACTAAAAATGGAAAGTTATCAGTCTTCTTAGAATCCTGAAGCCACATATTAATCGTGTCCCATCCACCTTCGGCTAGAAATCTAAAATAAAAATTATTTTTAATATTTCTTAATATTTCGAAACAAATAAAACACTTACGCTTCCAATATGTGTTTTGGAGTAACCGTCAAAACATTCACATAAACACATCGACTAACTAATTTTCGTGAAAATTTCTTCATCAGACTAAAAGAGATAAAATAAACAGAAAAAAAATTAGTAAATAAACACATAAAATCAAATCACTGGACACTGGCCAACATAGCATTCACACAACCATAAAAAATAATAATAAATAGCTGTGGTACTTTAAAACAGCAATAATACTGCGATATAGTGTATAAACTTATATTTATATATATAATAATCACCTATAAAATTACAAATGAACTGTTCATTTTCAATTTTATTTCTCCATAAAAAAAGACAGCAGATTATAGCCATGAGACTTTATTAGCACACATTGTACAGTAACAAAAATACAGAGTTAATAGATTTACAAGTATATCATTCGTTTTTTTCTCTTTTTTTGTTTCTTACCTACTCACTTTTCAAGTGATAACTCTTTCTGCTTTAAAAAAATAGAAAAAAGTCTTTTTTTATTGTTTGTCCCCCTTTCACACTTATTTTTTATTGTTTATTATAACCACAGCCATTTTTTGTTTATTTTATTATTGGTTGTTTTAAAAGCTTAGAGAAAAGACCACAACGCAATAACCAGTTGGCCAGTGTCACGAGCGAACCTTAACTGAAAAATAATAAAGATTATTAACCGAACTCGGTTCGCAATCACTTATAATTACCTAGAAAGTCTGACCACTTCTTCTGCACTCTTCATTCCGCCATTAGGCGCTAATAACGGTGCCAGGGCTTTCAGAAGTTGCAATGGATCGATAGGTGGCTGAAAACATAATTAAGATAAATATTAGAAACGTTATGCGAAAAAAAATTTTAAATTTCTAATTAAAAACCATCGGCGGTGTTCAAAAAGTTACTTATTTTTTTGAATTAATAAATTCAAAGAAAGTGAAAATATGGAATTCATAAACTAGATTCACGTAAATCTATAAGTAAAACTGATTATTTGTGTATTGTTTCACATAAATATTTTAAAATTGAAAATATTAGAGAATTTGCAAAAAACAAATGTCAGATTTATAAATATGAAATTTATAAGACATAAGTTTTGTTTTTCGCAAACTCTCTAGTGATAGTAAGCAAAATTTGGTAATTTGACACATTCAAAATTGAAATTCGTAAGCAAAATTTGGAATTCATAAATTAGAGTTACGCAAATTCTTAAGCGAATTTGGAGAGGTTATTTACATATTTCGTTAGAAAATAATTTTACCATTGAAACTTTTACTTGAGAAAATACTTACGCACAAATTTCATGACTACAACTCAAATTTTGCATACGAAATTCTTATCTTATGACAAAAAATTTTTTTCTTCTTAACTATAAAATAATATTTTTTAAAAACTATTTAAAGAGGAAAAAAAAAGAAAAAAAGAACACGTTACTTAATGAATTTTTTCATTCAGTAACATTTAACTATAATACTTGCATTAAATTATTTAAACCAACAAAAGACATATAAATGATGTAATGGAAAACCCCGATTAACAATTGATCGTTCTACAAGTCATTCATGTGCAATACTCTCAGCAACTTAAATGCACCCACCACCAAAAAAAAAAGTTAGCTACAACTCGTATCGATTTCCCCATCAAAATGAATACTTAATCCTACTATAACCCCTTTTACACATTAATAGAACTTCTCCCTTTTACATCTTGTTTATGATCTTTTGTTTAACAACAAACAACCTGACGGAAAATAATTTTTTTTTAAATAACTTTTACTTCCCACAAGTGGGGGAAGTTAGATCTGGGAATTCCATTAACTGTTCAGATTTGATTCGTAATTCTTTACCACACAAAACCATTAAACATCAACAGTTGTTATACGAGTTTTGCAAACAATTCAAGGCCAACACTTTATCTTAATTTCCCGATTCAAATGCAAGTGTACCATAAATAAACACGAAACTATTTTTATACGAATAACCATTTAGCTATAATGCACAATTCCTAATAAAACAAGAATGCGTAAAAACGTATTCATAACGTCCTGTCAATTAACGTTATTCGTCCTCAAGTTTAAAAGGTCAAAAAGGTACGCATAAAAATATCTTCAGATAAAAAATAATTTAAAAAAAAAGTTTTCATGAAATTTATAGATTCGCTCGAATTTATTTACTTTTTGCTTCCCTTTGATCCGAAAATTCGAGATAAAAATAGTGTACAGCCTTGACTTTTTATTTTGATTACACAAAAATGACTTTTAAAACGATAAATATAAATCAACTATAAAACTGCACTATTTGACAACGATTTTTAAAATTTTCCCTTTTTGCATTCATACCATTTCCTGGATTTCGCCCACCTACCAACTACAAATAATTATTTTAATGAAATAAAAATAAAGAACTACTTTTGTCATCATTTCCTTCTTACCCCCCTCGTCATAAAAAATGACAACCATCAACGCGAAATCCCGCCTTTGATACCAATTTTTGCTCATACCACTTATATTTTCCATTACGGTAAACAAAACAGAAATAAATTGTATTTATTTTCGACAGTAACCCATAAACATACGGTTTGAAGCGCCTCCCATGTTTTCCGAAAAGAAAAAGCCGCCCATAAACGATCGGCCATGTTTTATTTACCATTCCGTCACGATATCGCTCAATTAGGCCTAATCCGGACAAAGCGCGTTGAAAAAATGCCACCGTTTAAGTAAAAAGCCGTGATACTGAAATGAAACAAAGAAAGAATTAAAATATATCGGCTTACGTCAGCAACCATGATAAAAGTCCAGCCGAGAAAGCCTATTTTCGAATTCGAATATGGAGTCTACGGCTCTTCCAACATCATGGTTGTTGTTTATGAATAACAGAAAAAAACCGCTTAAAAATAGTTTTTATTAAAACTGCAAGCTCAATCAACTATTTCTTTATTTAAATATTTATAATATATATTTTTATATATATATGCTTTCATGCACAATGTCTGCAGTTACAAGTAGTCGGTTCTGGTTCTTTTCCTCCGAGCTTGAATTTCACGTTCAAGATGGCGGATAATGTTGTTGTTTTAGGACTACGCCTGAACTTTTAATTTTAAACAACTCTGCGGGCATTCAACACTTACTTTGTAAAAAATAAAATAATGACGTTATATATTTTTAATAATTTGTTCTCATCCAAGGATTTTGTAAACGGCTAATTTAAACGGGTTAAAGGAATTTTAACATCTTCGACGACTAGATCTTCAAGATGGCGATTTATGCTGATCACGACAAATGAACCCAATTTAAATTTCTATCTAATTTTCTTAGCAAGAGTTCTGCTTCTCGTATCTGTGAAAGACAAAAAATAAAATTATTAATCGTTTGAACGAAAGAAATTATTTTTAACTAAAAAGAATCGAAATTAGAATTCTAACAAAAAAACGCCAAACCCAACTTACCGCTGACATCCCTACTGAATGACGAATTCTTTTTCCGCCGCTGTAGCAAGTAATGGCGCTAGTGCAGCGTGACGTAGCATAATTATTCAATCGTACTAAAGGTTAATTCTAGCAACACCCTGAACATTATCGTAAATCTTATAGGTTTTTTTTTTAAATTGGCAGATTTTTGGTTATTTTTGGTAACAAAAATTCGGTGACCATTTACGATTGTATATTTTTTGTCAATGGCGTCGTGCGTCGTGCGCGTCGAATCATGTAATTGTAAAGACCCGCACCCCCCCAAATTTAGCCGACGTAGCTCAACTTGAAACGAGATTATTATTTATAAATACTGTATACATATTCAGAATGTTATCTGACATTATATGTAAATAAAATAACTAAAATACTTATTGTCATCTACAAATTAAACAATTAAAAAAAGAAGAATAAAAGAAATCCAAAGACTGATTTTCATCAATTTATTTTTAAAAAATATAAAAAAAGAAAAAAATAATAAAACCAAAAACAGGAAATTTCAGGATGTTACTGTTTACCTAAAAGCAATCGCTTCGACATGCGTTTGATGAATATTAGCAATAAAGGAAAACATAAAATTCTGTGACAAGCGATCAAGTCGCAAGTTCCTCAAGGCCACATTTATTATTTCAAAATAATATCCTCGTTATTCCCTCAGGTAAATAACAATAATTTATTTTTATCGGAAAATTTATATTTATAATCTATTCATGTTTATATTCTTGAATTAATGAATTTACAACACAAAAACAAAAACAACTGCAGAAAAAAATATTTATTTACAAAGACATGATATTTTACAACAATTATCCAAAATTACACTAATTTCAAAATGTAAAATACTAAAAATCATTAAAAATAAACAAATTTTAAACACTAATATGAGAAATTTGTAATACGATGTGCAATTTCAAAGTACTGAATTCGTAATCCTTATATAAGATGAGAAAAATTGATCAATAATTAAATATTTTAAAATATTTTCAGAATCGTAAATATTTACAAGTCTTTAAACACAAAATATATCATATTTAGCTTTAATACAGTCAAGGAGACAAAAAAAAAACAACAGAAATGTCAAGATTGATATTCTTTTAACAGGAACTGCTGTTTGAATCGTGAAATTGATAATACTCTTTCAGTTGATACAGTGCCATCTTTAACTGCGAATTCGCTACATCTAACGTAATGATTTGCCGCTCCTGATTCTCGATCACGCGTTGTTTCTCGTTCAGAAGTTCCTGCATCTCACTTTGCTCTCTCCTCAACTTCTCTTCTACTTTGACAAGTCTAAGAATCAATCAATTTTAATTTAATAACGAAAAACAAAATTTCTGGGATTAAACAATTTCATGCATAATTTATTTACTTTTATTTAACTAATCTTAATCTTATCTGTCCTATTTACAATTGATATAAAATAAATAACAATACAAAAAGCTAATTTCTAATTTACAAACTTACTATGCATTGTTCATTCTCAGCCATCAGTCAAGCATAAAAACAAAAAATTATGCATTTTTAAAAATGCCCCAAAAAATCAGTCTCAATAATCAATTTTTTAAAATTAATACGTTTTGCAACGACTACAATCAGAAAATTTTTTTTTTTTAGGTCCATAATACAAATTTATTGATTGTAAACGCTGCAAACTAAATATAACAATCCAAATTATTGATATAATTAAAAAATCAATCAACAAGCTCAAAAATCCATGCATTTTAAGCCCAAACACAACTCTACATCATTAAATCTTATTAGTCAACAATTTTCAAACAGAAAATACATGCAAAATAAAATTATTTTCCTTTTTTTTAAAAAAAAAGAGATATTAAACAGTGTTATAGCATTGTCCAACACCTTTAATTAAACATCAGTAACAGTCAGTGATTTCGATTTAACCGTAAACGAAAGTGCGGGCCCACTGCTGTTACTACGAGGTCGCACGTGATCCGATGTTAAATTTGGCACCAAAAGCGAGTGGTGAATTAGTGGAGTAGAAGCATGCGATCGCAGCACTTGCTCATGCAAATTATTATCTTCGTACCTAGTAATCACATTTCTCATCTCCTCGTCTCTCTGCTGTTGAATGAACTCCGCGCACGACTCTGAGCGAATGTGAACCGATTCCTGCTCTTGAAGTCTTTGTTCCGCATCGCTCAGTTTCCGTTGCAAGTCCTGCATAACTCGTCTCAACTCTTCTAACTCGTGTTCGTACTAGAAGTAAAGGAAAAATTCTTTAAAAATTCTCAATGTGTCGAACAAAAATTGACCTACTTCATACATTCACAAAAAATAATAATCTAAAATAAAATCTGTAAATTATAATCTTTTGTAACATTTTTTTGTTTCACTTACATCTCCTATCGATTTCTCTCTTATTGTACTATCGAGCGATTGACCGATATCTGATTGTTCCGAGTCGCATTCGGCTTGCCAGGTGTTTGCCAATTGTTGATCGATTAGCGGTTCTTTCGATACGAATCGATGACCCTTTAGCTTCAAACTCGACGTTTGTCTGTTCAAAAATTCATTTGAACTCGAGATCTTCGAGTTTCCCTCTCTCAGCCGGCCCGATGCGTACGGGTTCGTTCGAGGAACCAAGTTGGTGGCAAATTCCGTCGACGACAACGACGATGACGACATTGAGGATTGATGGGGTTGAAAGAACCTTTGCTCCACTTCCGGCGAAGATGAGTCGGTGGTGACGAGTTGGTCGTGCTGCTGCGGGAACCGGTACATCGGGTTGGCGAAAGCCAGTGGCTGTAGTAGATTATTGTTGGCATGACGGTTGATTATGTTATTGTTTTCGTGATGAATCGATGGATCGATGGGTGAATTCGACTGACTGTAGGCGAATGATTGATATCCGGACGAAGCGACGTTCGAGAGCTGACTGATTGAAATTTGACTTCCTTTGGTGTCGATTTGTACGGTGTCGTCGTCGACAAAACACAACGTGTCCAGACAATTACGATTTCCATTTACAAAATTGTTTTTCAATCCGTCCGATTTACTATTGTCGTTATCCAAGGCACTGAATAAGACGTAATCGTCGGCGGTCGTGAGGTCTGAGGCCGGTTTCCGGGTGTTTGTTTGCACGCGCGGCAATGTGGACGCTTTCGATAAATCCACGGAAACTGTGTCGGCCTGAGACTGTGTTTCGGTTTCCAAGTTTTCTTCGACTGCTATGTTTGGTTTTGAATTTTCATCGGGAGGCAGCGACATTCTGTTGAGAATTTGTTGGAGTTTTTTCACTTCCGACATGTGCGCTTTGTTTGTAATCTTGCTAAGCATTTCTGTGAGAACAATGCGTAATATCGATAGCTCTTTCCCTATATCGATAAAGCCATCGAACTCGTGTTGGTTATCTGATGTAACTGGACTCTGGGAAATTAAATTTAAAAATTAATCGACGGAATTAAATTTTTAAATTTTTAAGTTTTAAACTTACAGATATTTGTTTTAAGAAAGTTTTCATCGGTATCCATTCTCTTTCGACAAAATCGTTTAAAAATTCCATAAAACTTTCCTTTCCACCAAACCGTGTGAAGTTTGCTAACGTTTGAATTGTTTTTGCAACTAACGTTAAATTACGCGCTACACGTTCTTGTGGGTATTCTAAAAAATAAAAAATAAACAATTATTACACTTTTTATTGCATTAATAAACAATCAATACCTTGCATTAAATTAAATAAACTCGGCGACAATATAGCTGGGCATAAAAACCGTAAAAAAATCGATGCACTGATTAAATTGTCGCTTAACTCTTCCTTCCCAACCGCAGTCAGTCGTTTTCTATAAGCGTGAAACACTTGTCGTAGTTCACTGAAAAATAAATTCGATTTAACATTTCAAATAAAACTTTAAAAAAAACTCACGTTGGAAAATAGCAGTACGAATTCAAAATTTTTAGCCACGCCATTTCTACGTAAACTATTAAATTATGTTGGTGTTGTGCCACCTGATTATTATTTCCCACTTTCATCGGATCGACCTTTCGAAAAATTAAAAAATTAGTAAAATCCACAAAAAAAATTTAAAATTAATAACCGTACCTCACAATCGTCTTTTATTTGCATCATATGCTGAATAAATTCGCCCAGAGTTTCTTTCAGGTATTTGTGACCTACTAATTTCATGTAAGCTTCCATTGCTTTTGTAGCAAGGGAGTTACCACGAAAAGTTAATCTCTCATCATCGATTTTATCAATATCAGCCATCACAATATCTGATAAAAATTTTTGAGCAATGTTTTCTTTCTGCATTATATTCACCAATGTTCCAGCCAAATCTTCCTATAATAATAAAAATAAAAATAATTTTAAAAAAAATCTTTTTAAAAAAATTTATACAATAAAATTTACCTTTGCTTTAATGCTAATAACTGGTTCTAACATTTCACACAATATTAGATAATTATTTTTTAAATACTGAAAAAATAAATAAATAAATTTAGATAAATATTCGATAAAAATGTTTATTAAACTCACATTTAGACATTCTTGATAAGCAGCTATTGGAAGTATGTCTATCGACTGAAATTTACATTTTATTCTAATGGAAGGTGAATCCTTAGTTGAATTTTTCTCCAGCACAACTGGATACCTGATAAACAAAACTAAAAATTAATTTAAATTCAAAAATCTATTAATTATTAATGAACTACCATTTTTCAATCAGATGCCGACTACTGACAGTTGATACGGGAATTGTAACAACCCCTACTAAAACATTTTTATCTTTTCGTTTCTTCCTGTCTGCTTCGCGATATAAACACACATTGATGTGATCGATTTTGGGTAGATTGCTGGAATTAGCATATAAATCGTCCATTAACAGCAGTTACATTTAAATAAACCGTCGGCATACTTAAAATCAAAATGCTCGCCCCAAAAGCAAATGTCGCCTTTCAGCTTTGATGTCGTTCGTGCATAAAGTGCTTTATCTAGGCACAATTCGCAGTAATAACTAAAAGAAAAAATTAAAAAAAATATAAAAAATATTAAAATAATAATTATATAATTAAAAATTACCGTTTTTTAATCGGAATTCCTTTTGCTTCTAAAACCCATATTTTTAGACAATTTTCTATTCTATTCGCGCTTTCTTGATCGGAGTTCGCACTTTTTCTTAAGCTAAAAATTTAAATTTTCATTTAAATTTGCTGCAGAAAATTTTTTCTTCTAAATAAACAAGACCTTTGAATCCATCGGTCTCGTTCTTCAGCCGACCGACATGAATAATATCGTGTTCCAGCAGGGGACGTTACTTGGAAGCAGTTATCTTGTCCCAGAATACTGCTGTGTAAAGCTTTAATTTCAATTTCACCCCTGGATAAGTCGACGGTATGAAGCACGTTTTGACTAGATTGCAAGAGACTCTCGTGTGATCTCGATGCACGGATTCGAGCTGGTTTAAGACTAAAAAAAAAAATTTAATTAACTTTATTTACAAACCTCAAAACGCAAACAACTCACCTATCGTCCATCACTCGTTTCCTCTCCAACTTTGTGACACTTTTCGTTCTCTTCAACGGATTATTTTTGAACGACCGTTTCGAAAAAAAATTCTAGGAAAAAAAAAAAAATCAAAAAATAAACAAAGTTCCTATTAACCCCTATAAAATTTAAAAGCCCAAGCAATTAATAAATCTTTCAGTATTTATTACACAATTATTTAAAAGAATGAAAAAACCCATAGTAACAATAGACTCATTCATCACGTTACATTTTCCTTAGATTTTGATCTCGTTGGGAAAAAATCCATTGTTGAGCTCCGAAATTAAAGTTGTAGGATGAAATTAGTTTCCCCTATTGTTTTCATTAAGGATGTGACGTTTCTTTTCATTCTCATCGTGTGCTTTTAAATTAAACGTTTCAAATTTCATACAAATTTCATAAAGTAGATACATGTTATCTCAATTTTTTCCACAATAAAAAATTGAGATAAAATGTATCTACTTTATGAAATTTGTATGAAATTTCATAAAGTAGATACATGTTA
>JAQIXT010000313.1:0-44489 GCA_034700445.1 Stenotaenia linearis
TCAGTTACTTCTTCAGCGGGCTCTTCAGTTGCAACTTCTGGGGGTTCTTCAATTGCTTCTTCTGCGGGTTCTTCAGTTGTTTCTGCTGCGGGTTCTTCAGTTGCTTCCTCTACTGGCTCGTCAGTTGTTTCCTCTGCTGGCTGTTCACCTATTTCTTTTTCCATTGTTTCTTCACTCTCATCAACAGCCTGGTCGGCAACATTTTCCTCTTCAGGCTCATTACCAACATTTCCATTGTCATCATCTTGTATTTCAACAGCTGCTTCAACGGGATCATCGCCTTTCATTTCTTCCGTGAGCGGTGATGCATCTAACTGAGTCTCACTTTCTCCTTGAGTCTCGGTGAAAGTTGCAGTAGATTCATCATTTTCATTTTCATTCTCATTTTCATTCACTTCTTCATCAGGCGTCAGAGCTATTACAATTTCAAATTAAACAATAAAATAATTGAATGTCTTAAAATTAAAACTAACGAACAAACCTCTTAAAATTTCAGCAGTGGGTGGTCTTTGCCACGTTTGCACCGACGGTGGCCTGGGCGGGATCTTCTTCTCTTCATACCGTTTGAGTATATCATCAAACGAGAGAGGTCCTGCCCTACCACGTAAATAATGGCCCGGTGTGCTACCGCTCTGTGATCAAAATTCATTAATCACTATTTCAAATAGACTTGTTTACTTAATTTTACCTTATCTTTAATGTTTGGATCGGCGCCATGTTTATGTAAAAATCGATAACTCATTCCATCATCACCAGCAACCGCTGCGTAGTGAAGGGGAGTGCGTCCATCCTGTTTAGTTATTGCATAACAAATATTTACGATTAATCGAAAGTGCACACTACCGGTTGTGCTTAGAAAAGATATTAAAGTTCTTACGATATCCTGAACGTTTAGAGATGCGGGAAAGTTATTGCCTAGGTAACGGATAATGTCGTTGTGACCGTAAAGAATGGCAATGTGTAATGGGCATGCTCCAAAACTGTCCCTTGCTAGCGCGTATTGTCGTTTGTCAATTAAAGATTGAAGACCTCGCAAATCTCCCTCGATAGTTGTAGTGTGGATCGCGCGAATTTTTCCCTGAATTTAATTACGAGACAAATGATAAACTTGGCATTGAAAATGAAAATATTAATTAATATACCATTGTAATCGGAACGCATTCCAAGAAGGTTTTTGTTTTCTCTTTATTCGATGATTTCCCCAGTAATAAATCACCTTTACCGTCGACAATTAGTTGTTCCAGCTTATCTAGATTTTCGTTACTGATCCAGTCGTTAACAATATTATCTTCTTCTAATTCTTCAGCAGTTGGCAAGTCGTTCGATTTCGGTTCATCTTCCTCATTCTCTAGGCCTTGAGGCGTTTGTACTTCGAGTTTCATGTTACTTTCTTGATATTCTTGTGGCGTCTTACTTTTCTAAACAAATTTTTTAAGAAAATCATTTCACAATGAAAAAAAATGCAGTCAATTAATTTTGTTACCGAGTCTGTGATACTTGCATCGGCGCCAAAGGATTCTAATAATTTATATTCGACATTACGATCTTTGTACATCCCAGCTAAATGCAGAGGAGTTCGACCTTCCTGTTGTTTGGATAGTTTTAATTTAATAATAAACTGTGGCTGTTTAGGGGATAAATATTCCTTACCTTATCTGTAACGTGTACAGCAGCAGGGTACATTTGGAGCATGAATTTAACTATATCAGTTTTGCCGTATTTAACTGCTCTGTGCAAGGGAGTTAAACCCCTTTCATTTTTGGCTATAACTAATTTCTTATTGTCCATTAATTCTTCAACTTTGCGAAGGTCTCCTTGAACCGTGGCTTTGTGGACTGCATAAATCCGATCCTTTAAAAAAATGTTTTGTGATTGCTTATTTTTATTTTCAAATTTTCAAATTTTACCATGTATGATGGGACTTTTTTGAGGAAATTTCTAACTTCTTCGATCCATGATGTTTTTCCATAAAGTTTTTTACCATAACCTTCCAATACTAGTTGCTCTAATTTGTCAAGATCGCCTTGATTTATGAGTTTCGTTACGTGTTCAGGGCTGAGTGTATTAAAAGCAATTCCTAGCGACAATAATTTAATATTAGTATTCATACTGTTAATAGTTCAATAATAAAATAAACAATTTAAAGGAAGTAATCGTCGATGTTTTGATTACATTTATCAAGTTTGACAGTTGAGGGTCATTGAAAAGTGAAATTGATAGTGTTTATAGTATTAATTAAACAGCAATAATTCCGCAAAAAAAGTAATTTTATAAGAATGAAGATTGTGTAAACTTTTGTATATATTAATTTAATTTAGATTACATTTCTTAACTTTTGTATTTTGTAGCTTCATTTTAAAATAATAGTTGTTTGGGTATTTTTATTTAATCCTTCTAGCTTTATCTTTTTTCAGTTGGGCTTCTCTGCATAACAGGGCAATTAAAAATATCTAAATTTGTCATTAATGCTAATTCAAATCCCCACTTCAACAGAAAATGCTAGGTATGTTGACCCAGGTACATTTATGACTTGAAATTGAATTGGTATTCAAATAAAAGTGAAATATTGCACTCAATTCCAATGTAAATAGAAACAAGATAGAATTCTACACCCAGCATTTTTACCAAGTAGCAAACTTTAGTCTAATTACAAACCTCGAAGATTTCTATTTGAATTCTTGGCAATTTGTAATGTGTTCGGTGGTTTACGTCTTCTTTGAGTCTTATAACTGGAAATATGAATCTCGGGCAATTTTCTATTTAGTTTAATCACAGTTGTCCTCAGTTCGGCCTCAGCAGGGTGCTGTTGATAATATTCAGGTGACTTCCCCTTCTAAATTGATGAATTAATTTATAGCAATTTTCCCCTCCCCTTTCAATCAAGTATATCCTGCAATTATATACCTCATCAAGCTGTTGATCATCACCACCTGCTGCAAGCAACATGCTATAAATGAAGTTGTCATCTTTAGGAAGCGCAGCTGCGTAGTGCATCGGTGTTTTTCCTTCCTATTTCAAAACATAACCTTACAAAATATTTCTTTTTAAATACAATCAAAAATAAAGACTTACATAGTCTTTGGCTTTCACTGAATCCGGACATTCTTGAATTATATATTTACTAATATCTCTGTGGCCCATTATAACGGCTCGATGCAGCGGTGAAATGCCAGAAATATCTTTACTTAAAAGTAATTGTTTACTATCAGCTTTCTGTTGCAATTCTGCTAAATTTCCTTCTTGCGCTGCTTGATGTACATCTCTGATCTTCCCCTTTAAATTTCATTTTTAAAAATTTAAATTTTGAAATAAATAAAAAAAAAAAAATGTAGTCTAACTTACAATGAGGTTTGGCACTGTCTTCAAAAACTCCTTAACCTTTGAACTACTCGATGTCTCGACCAATAACTTAGTTCCATGCCCTTCAAAAACAACTTGATTCAGTTTTTCTAGATCTTCAGCATGAATCCATTTACGGATGTTTGCCCTTGTAACTCGAAGTCCTCCTACGCAAATTTTTTATGAGGAAAAAAAATCTAGTTCAAAATGACAGTCGCAATAAAACAAAAGGGAAATTTAATAAAATGTTGACCTCCATATTGCTGACTGTGAATATTAGACGACTGTTTAATCGCTTGCATCCTTGACCTCATGCGATTAATTCGATTTTGCATCTCGAGTAGATCCAACTCTTCCGGGTGTTCTTTGTAGTAAATGGCCGTATTTCCTTTCTGCAAGATAATACGAAAGGTCGCTGTACAATTCCCCAGTCCATTAACCCACTTTTTCTATTATTTATTCTCTAATTTATCCTAAAAGTGACCTTACTCCATCTACAGCTAGTGGATCAGCCCCAGCCTCGCGAAGTAAGTGATACGCACCGCCGTCATCTTTGATAACAGCAGCGTAGTGCAAGGGGATGCGACCGGCCTAGAGTTGGGATTTAGTGGTCAGTGAGAAAGTGGGTGGAGGGCAAATTACGGAAACTATATAATCTTACGTTGTCTTTGACAAGAAGGGCGTCGGGATACGTTTGGCAGACGTAACTGGTTATGTGGGGATGGTTATACAAAAGGGATTTGTGAAGTAAACCCAGTCCACCTTGGTGCTTGCTTTTGGCTAATTGTTTACGGTCTAGAAGGACTTTGACTTGTCGCAGGTTGCCACAAGCAACGGCTTCGTGCAGGGATTCGATTTTATTCTGTTTTGAATGAGGGTAATTACAATTGTTGATTTCAAAAGAGATAGAGCTTGCGGACTTTTTCTTTCTTTTGTTATTTAAAAAGCAGCCGCAAACTTTTTATCTCGTTTTATTGAATTCTATTGAATATTTCGAATACCAGGAAGACAGGCATTTGCTTGAGGAAAGCTCTCGTTCGTGTATCGATTGCTGATTCTCTTATTAATCGAACGCCTTGTCCTTCGAGAACCAACTGCTCCAGTTTGTCCACTTCTCCATTGCGAACCCACTGTCTCAAATTAAATGCGGTCACGGAGCCATTTTGAGATTTATTGCCTGTTGAATACACACTTTTTTGTCTCTGTTTCTGTGGCGACTTGGAACTTTACATAGCACAAACAGTTAAAAAATTAATACACAATGAGGTATGGATTTTTCCATTAAATTAAAACTCAGTAAATAATTAAATATTTGCCGCTTGAGTAAAGTCCCAAGTTTAAACTGTGAAAAACCAGTTTTAACGTACTTTTCGAGGAAGACTGTTTAGGAGTCAAAGTTCGATAGTAACTGGAAGGGTTTTCGTTTGACCTGGAAGCTAATTTAGTATCCCTTTTGATAACCCGATCGATATCCAATTTATGCATTTGGTAATAATCCACTTTTTTCCCTGCCTACTTAACACAATAAAAGTGCAAAACTTATGAATAGCATAATTTCTTTCTTTTGCATTTTCTAAACTATCATTACATTATCTGTAATCGATTCGTCCGCTCCTGCACCAATGAGGGTTTTGTAAATTCTTTCATCTTCGACGGCTACTGAATAATGAAGTGGTGTTCGCCCGTCCTAAGGAAATTAATATTTTAGAAGAAAATCAATCAAATTTTTTTATTTTGCTTACAAAATCAATGGTATTAATCGTTTCCGGATAGTTGTTCACTAAATATTTAACGATATTATGGTGATTGTGAACCACTGATCTGTGCAACACGTTAGCGCCGTATGGATCCTTGGCTATAACCGACGTCCTTCTATCTAAAAGATTTCTTACATCCCGAATACTCCCTTCTACCGCTGCTGCGTGGAGATTTGCAACTTTGATCTAAACAGGTGATTTGAATTTATAATGAGAAATTTTATTTTTTTAATAAGCCTAATTACCATAAACTCTGGCACTTGATCAAGAAATTCCTTGACGCGGCTATTAACCGACGTTTCTCCCAACAGACGATCTCCATATCCATTAAGCACAATTGCCTCTAATTTGTTCAAATCTGCCTTTTGTATGAGCATCCGCACTTCAATTTTAGATGGAACTGATACTGAAATGAGTCATGTTTGATGTCGTTTAAGGTTCCTTAACAGCAATTAACCGACTGGATTTTTTTTTTTTTTTGCTTACATGATTCTTTATCAGTGGTGCGACCTCTGTCATTTCTTTTATCGTTTCGTCTCGTGACCTTGCTGATGGCAGCACCTTCGCGAAGACTTTTTAAGGGCAATTCTTCGGGGTTTTGTAAATAGTATTCTGGAATTTTTCCTCTCTAAACACGACCGTGACATAATTATTGTTATTTTATCGATTGTGGAATTTATTTCTCGGTTGAGCGGTTACCATATCGGTTGCTTTCTTGTCGGCACCGAATTCGAGTAAAATTCGGTACATTTCTCCCTCATCGGTTGTAACCGCGGCATAATGAAGAGCAGTTCGTCCTTGCTGCAACGCAATAAAATTGACAAAGATTAATGATTAAAAATGACCTCTGTTAATGATGAGAAAATGAAATAGGAAACAGGATGGTAAAGTCATTAGAAGCGCAAACAAAATGTTTAATGTGTAAATTCAATTTTTTCTCCGTGGATATTTATATTTTTCGAGTATGGCACTTATAAATTATCTTTTTCAGATGCAAATTAGTGAGTCAAAGCGTCTCAAGTGGTGTTATTTTCAGGAAACGACATTTTTAGGGAAAAAATTTGAAATTTTTGTATTGATTTTTTAATTTCGTGATTTATGTCCCTTAAAATTATTTTAATAGCAAATTTTGAATGGATAACAAGAAATCCATTACTTAAGTGCACTTTAGTGTTTTAAAAAGTCTGAATGAATGAAGATCATTCATACAATCTCGACAAATTATTTAATAGATTAATTCAGTAAAGTAAGTTCAAATGGAATATCACAAGGAAGAGGAAATTAAAAAAAAACAATTCTTTATCTGGTTAGTGAGGTATTTATTTATTTATGCTCAAATCGTTAATAAAGTCATTTTATTAGCGTTTCTTAATTCGCCTTTGTTCCTCGAAGGTTAACATATCCATTTACTCACATTATCACGAGCTTGTATTGCTGTGGGAAATTTCTCAAGAATGTATTTGGCAATGCTTGTCTGATTATTCAATACAGCGGTGTGAAGAGGACTTGCCCCTGTCTGAGTGCGGCACATTGCCAATTTCTTTCTGTCCAAGAGACTCTGCACTTCTCTTAATTTCCCTTGTGCTACGGCTTCGTGAATGCCGTCGATTTTACTCTATAATTAAAGTTGTATTAATTATAGAAGAAATAATAATCAATTATAAACTTTTGACACTCTAAGTGTACAATTCAATTCAAGCGTGTGCTTAGAGCTGTGGTCACTTGTGGTCACCATAGCGATGACATTTAAGTGTCGCAACGGGTATAGAATTTCTAAGTTAATATTTACTTGAAAGTGAGGGACTTGTTTGAGAAAATGGTTGATTTTAGGAATCCTCGATGTTTTATTGCGTAATTGATCTCCGTATCCGTTAATTACTGCCTCTTCTAATTTTTCAATGTCTCCTGTCTTGAGCCATGCTTTAATACTGTCGTCGCTGGTGCCTGGACTGGACATTATTAACGGATGACTTGTTTTGCTTTATTAAATTGCACCTCACTGAAAAAAAATAAATAAAAAGGTCATTCACTTTTTCTTTATGAACATATAATAAACTGAATAATGATTTTTTTTTTCTTCTTGTATTCATTTGTCAGCTTTTTTTCTATTTGACATGTTCCTTGTTGAAATGGTTTATTCTATAATAGCAAAATCAATTCTCCGAAATCTACTTGTCTAGACTAGTTTAATTTTTTCTTTTCTTTTTTGTTTGGTTAAGGTGAATGGTTTTTGTAAGAACTTCCACTCCAAATAGGCGGGAAATTGATGGCCATTACTGAACAAAAAAATGTCAAATGGGAATGTTTTACATCCGTAAAACTTTGATATGAAATTGTCCAGACCAATCTTTGTGCAGTGGGGGTTGGGGAACTTGAGTACTGACGTTAAAGATGAAAGTCACTAACAATGCCATTAGCCAAAATGGATTCTTCAAAATTAAATTCCGTTTCTGGAATTGTGACTAATCTGCAACGGTTTTTCCAGGAACTGTCTCGTCACATCGTAAAAGAATAGTAATTAAAGGAGAATTCAACAACGTTATTCTGTAATAACAAGGTGTAATTATGTTCACCTCAAAAAATGATAAAATCGATCAAATATGCGTAATCAGGTCACGTTTAATAGGGAATTTAACCATATTCGTGATTCGAATGTCCTCTGGGGTTTTTATTTCCCCACCACTCACATCAATTATCCTAGAAAAGAGGCACTCATATTGCGTCATTAATGCACAAGCATGCGCGACTTACTGCCAATGTTAACCTTTCGACCCCAATAGCCTCGAGTTTGAATAACAACATCTATTCATTCCTTTAATACTTCCTGAGCTCTTAATACAATTGTCTTGCTACACGTGTGAAGCGTGTTGCAAATGTAACTTTTTGTCTCGACATAATGCAATGTGCTACTGATGACGCTTGAAGTATTTAATCTGACAAGTCGTATCCCTTTATAATGAGATATTCATTGTACACTAGTTCACACATCAACATGCGATTAAGACATTCATTTACCAAAACATAAAGCTTTCTCATTTAGATTAAAACTTTATAAAATTATTATTTTATAAAATTATTTCTAGTATAATTGCGTTTTCTTATTTTATATCTTGATAGTTACTCGTTATGCAACATGAAAACGTAATCAATTATTCAAACAATGGCAGATAACTGACATAATGAATAAAACAATCGAAATACGCAGAAAATTGTAATTAAAAGGACATTTCAGTACCTTGAAAAATTAGAACTTGGGAACTAAGAATAGAATATTACTAGTACTTATAAAATCTATAATCCATTATTCCATACGGTGGCCGACGGTTATAATTATCCCATTAAAACGGTGTTTTCAAGGGCAAATATTAATTACTTAATTAAAAAACGAAATGATAATATTACTGAGTGGTAATAAACAAATGACATTATGTTAAATAAATTATTTGAATCTAAAAGTGACATAGCCACCTGTGACCATTATATCCCCCTTACCTGTATGGAACGAGAGCTTGCGTGGAATGTGATGTTCACGGCAAATTGTGCGCTAAGTTCCTCTTACATTGCAAACACAGATTCCATAGCAACAACAAATCAATGTTGGAACTTAAAAAATAATAGCGTTCAGAGTGCCGTTCCGCTCTTTATTTTTTTTCTATTTGCAGTTTTATTTGTTGCACTTGTGACTAAATAGGATGAAAGTTTTCCAGTAAATAAACTCGTTATGAAACATTGTTAATATGTCACCTCTATTTACTGTGTCGTTATTTTTACATAGAATTTTAATTAAAGATTAAAGAATTAAAAAGTGAATTAATTTTTTTCCAGAGTATTACGACTGGGGTCGAAATCCACGTCCAAGTTATGTTAACAAGGTGGATTGGTATCCGCCGGACGAATGATGGCTAAGTTCGGCGTAAGATAATGCTCAAATCCGTCCCCACCCCCGCTTGACATCCGGGATGGTTTTTTCCCGTCCGGCGTCTTGAAGAAATATTTTAACGACATTCTTCTTAAAATTTTGTATTAAGTTGTAAACATTTTATTTTTATCTTTTTAAAATAAATTACTTTTTTCACTTTTTAAGGAATTAATTATTAAATAATTAATAATTAATTATAGAGCGTCTTCCTTTTTTTCCCTTTTTTTTTAAAGTTGTACCGAATAAAAAAAAAGTAATTTTTTCTATGCGTAAAGGAATGTGAAGTCCGGCAAATCGTTAGTTTTTTTAAAACTTGTTACTGGTTTTTTGTAGTTTATTAAACGTATCCTGTATTAGTGCCAAAAAGAAATGAAAAATCATTTTTAAATCGTGTGGGCGGATGTCTGGAATTTGGATTACGCAAATTTAACTAAAATTCAAAAAGGGTAAAGCTAATTTAAAAAATATACTAAATTATATTTAAAAAATTAGGAAATAAAATAACGCAAGTTTAATTAAAAGTAACAACGTAAAAAGAAAATTTTTTAAAAAATCATCAGCTGTTTCCCAACACTGCTCTACCGAGAAAAAAAATTGTAAATACAATATATTATTATTTTTTTAAATATAATTTGACTACCACCTGGTGTCAACTCGTCAAACCAGTGCACACCGCCATATTGCGTTTACGAAAGCATACTGGGTGTATCGACGATGGATCACTAAGAAGTTGAATCATCGATGAATGAAGACAATTTCAGTCAGATACTTTCGGATATTCGATAGTCTCAGGAATTATGGACGATCGGTGTGAAAAAAAGGGACCGTTTACTCGCAATTAGGTGCGTATGTAGGTCGTTGTTGTTGGAGTCTTGAGCTTAAGAACCCCAGCAAGCAGGATATGTTCGTCTTACTTTAATACAAAAATCGCCGGTTTACTTTACGGAAAAATCCACCTTCCGGCGATAGAAGTCGATATTTTAACGGCAAAAATCTGGATTAAAGCAGGCGATTTCAGCATCTGATAATGTAAACAATACCGATTATCTTATTACGGTTTAAAATTCGTCGTTTACAGTTTTTGTTTCCTGGCAGTTCGTTTCGTTTGATTGCGACCTTTAACAACTGTAAAAGCCACACTAGTTTGAATTTAAATTTAAAAATTTAAAAATAACAATCTTGACATTGAAACCGTTAAAAAGCTGTTTTTTATGATAATATTCGTGATTAGTGTTATTTTTTAATCAATAATTCAAAATATATGGTTATCATAGCTATATATTATATAAATTTTATTTATTTTTTTTTTTTTTAGGTTGTTAATTATTGCATTGAAAACTACTTTCGAGGCGGAAAAATGCCTCCACCACCACCACCACCTCCAGGTCCCCCTCCACCTCCAGCGATGGGGAGTGGGGATTTTCTTCAAATAGGGAAAAAGGAGACCGAATCTAGGTCCCTACTTTTGTCGTCTATTCGCCAGGGGACAAAGCTCAAAAAATCTGTCACAAGTGACAGAAGTGCACCTGTAGTTGATGGTAAATTTTCTGTTGTGCGATTATAACTTAGTGAAAAGTTCCGCCTATTACCGTCAAATTACAATTTTAGACACTGGTTTACTAAACCAAATCAAAAAAAAAAATTTTTAGTTTACTTCCCCGCTTACAAAATGGCTCCACCTATTTCAACACTCGTGTTTAAATACATTTTTATCGGTTGTTTCACGGGGAAATTTTTTTTTTAATTTTAAAAATGCATTTTGTACTTTTTCTTAGTTGTTTATTGTATGACTTTCAAGTTAAAAAATTCTGCAGGTTGAATTTAATTTTTTTTTTTAATTTAAAGGTGGATCTTCGAACAAAAATAATAACAACTCCGGTGGTGATTTCTCACGCACAAATGGAGCTCCACCAGGCTTGGGAGGTTTATTTGCAGGTGGTATGCCCAAACTGAAATCAGTTGGGCAAAGAAATTTTGAACCAAATAACGGTAAATTTATATAATCATTTCTTGCAATTTTTTCTAATTATTTATTGCGTTTTATGTATTTTCCAGCCGCAGCCTTGTTACCACCAAACAAGAAATCTGTCGCACCCAGTCCACCTGTGTCAAAATCTGACAGAATAAACAATGCCGCATCGATGACACAAGTGCCTCAAAACACATATCCAGGGACAATGAAGCGGCCCAACGATCGCGGTCCTGCGCCTCAACCGCCACCCTTAAGTAATAAACCCATGTTCGGTGGAAACGCAACTTTACCTCGTCGTATGGGTCCTCCGTTGCCCAACAAACCGCCCGTGCAGGCAAACAAACCAAACCTCGGACCGAGACCAAGTCCGATGGGCACCAAACCGACTCCTCCTCTAAAAGCCCCATCGTTACCCGCTCATCCACCAAATCTGCGACGACCGGCCAGTATGGGCGAGCACGATTATCGCAATGGACAACTGGCCAAAGCAAACCTGTTCACGTCATCAACATCGCAGTTAAACGGCTCAATTAGCAATCAGCAGATGATTGGTGCAGTCTCGCCTACACAGACGAACAGAAACCATCTGCACCAGAAACAGTCTGCACCACTGCCACCGACTCCGACTGCATTCCGAATGGCGGCACCACCTCCTCCGGCGAGGACTACGGGCACGATGGCGAGACCGCCCGTAGCCAGGCCTCCGCCGCCACCGGCTAAAGCGCCCGTCATGGTTCCACCGGCACCTCCGCCGCCGCCGTCGACGGCACCCCCTCCCAGGTCGTCGTTTCCTCCGAGTCACAATTCCATGGCTCCGCCGCCGCCTCCTCACAGAGGAGCGGGAATGAAGTTGCTTTTGCCGACTCCGCCAGCACCTGCAGGTCAACCGCCGCCACCCCCAAGAAGTTCGAGTTGTCCGCCAAGTAAAAAGACGTCTGGCGGTAATGATTGTAATTGTATTTACGTAATTTGTTCTAAAATGATAACGTTTTTGTTACAGATGACTTTGAATCCAAGTTTTACCATAAATTCAGGAATATACTAGAATTGCCCCCGCCAGAACCGTATTTAAATTGTTCCAAGACGTATAAAAATTGTACGTTAATTTATTCAATTTTTCGCTTTGAGCTTTTGTTATCTGTTATTTATTGTTGGTTCGACTTTGATTAACACTTTTTTTCTTATTTTGTTCGACTAATCTGAAGTGGCACGTCAAAAGCCAATGTGACAAACGCCTCTGCGTTCAGGTATTAAACCTAAAAATTGGAAATTCAGAGTGTGTTTCGTGTTACACTGTTTTTGCATGCCTAGCTTTTAGTATCTTCTATTCTTAATTAATTAAAAAATTACATTATCTAATGGAATCATAACTTTTTTAGCTCGGAGACAGCCACCACCTCCGCCTCCACTTCAGTTTCAATCGGGATCATCACCGGTATTTGCACGACAAGAATCCAACTGTTGAAATAAGTTTATTGCAATTCTGCGGAGAAGTCAAGTAACGAGAAATATCTCCTGAACGTGTACAGATGAAGTTGTAAATAAGTGCTTTGTGGAGAACACTGCAAGTTTGATGCACAAGGAGTGAAAAGTGGATTGATAAATGGAACTATTTTCAAAATATGAGTTATTTTGCCATGAGTAAATGAGAAAAAAAATTCATATTTTCATAATTTAATAACATGTAGTTTCCAAATTTGATCATAATTTTTCAGTAGATTTTTTTTTAACTACTAGTCACACTTATAAGAGAATGAAACAGTTTGGTTAAATCCTTTCAATTGCAAATAAATCGTGTATAATTTTTTTTCGAAATTTTTGATGGAAGAGCGGACAATGTAATTTAAATGCCTGTACGATTTTGGAAAATTGATGGAAAAAGTAATTATTTTTAACCGACATGTATATAATTCAATTATAAGAAATAAGGTGTAGGTAATAAAAAAATCGTTTCAACAAATTCTTTCTCCAATTGTTCTTTAATTATTTAAAATCTAATTGAAAAAGGAATAACAAACGATTAATGTATGCAAATCGTTATTTTTTTATTTATTTTTTTTTTAGGTAAGAATGTCTTGTGCTTTATTCTCCAGCAGCAATTCCATCGACTGAACCTCTTTGCACCATAAATCCAATCTTTGCTGCATAACTGAGATCTGAATAAGAGTAATTTATTATTTCTCATTCTATATACGAGAGATAAAATATTAAGTTACTTGTTGTCGATCTAATACTCTCGGTTGGACCCAGGTCATGTGAACTTTGCGATTTACTTGATCGATGTGACCTCGTACAAGAGAAAGCGAGAGTGCCTTCATTACAAGTAATTCCACTTCCTCTTCAGGTAATCGAGCCTCTTTTGCGATTTCAGCAAACGATAATTGTCTGTTATTGGCTTGGCGCTTGAACGTCATCTATTATAATTTAAAAAATATAGAAATTAGAAATGAAGATAAGAATATGAAAATTCTAAAATTCAATAATAATTTTGTTTCTTGTGAGTTTCTTTAAAAATTTCATTAAAGCAAAAAGTCCACATACCTCCATTAAGCACAGGAGTGATATTTTCTGCCTCAAAGGAAGTTCGTTAGCTGCCAAATCCAACTGGCTCGACCAAACTGGACGCAGATCTTCATATCCTTGCAAGTTACCGCTGTTAAAAATGTACAGCAATTGAACGAGCCAACTTTTTTGGGATGACTTCAATGCTTCCAAAATGGGATGTGCCAACTAAATAAATTATTAAATCATTTTATCACCTTTAGTCGTATTTTTCTATTGGTTTGACATACCAATTCTCCAAAATTGTAAACTCCTTCGCCAAGAAGAGCAGCTAGGCCAAGATAAAATGCAATTTCTTCTTGTTTTGCAGCTGTGTCATGAAAGATATATATAAGATAAAACAAATCTCAATCAACAAAAATTGTTGTAAAATTTAAATGTAAACCAACCTGAAAGGATTGAAAGTTCTATGCAACCTAAATATCGTAGTGCCTCTTTGTAATATTCCGCATGTTTACCCACACAACGGTAATAATTACTGGATAATTCATAAAACTTAGCATGAACCTGAGATATGCCATCAAGAGTATCCAATAACTGTTCAATTTCCTCAATTAAAACCTATACGAAAATAAAAATTATATTACAAATTAATCTAAATAAGATTATCTAAAGACGAACTTTAGTTTCATCCAAATTTTGCTGTTTGTTTAATTTAATGTCTCCAATTAATGTTTTACACATTATTATTGCCTCAGTACTGGACTTTACTTTCGTTTGAGATTTCACCAGAAATTCTTCTGCCTGCTTGTTATCTGCAACATTAAATTTTTTATGAAAAGAACTTTATTTAAAAATTCCACTATTAAACAACCTTCCATATCTGCAATGATGTAGGAAATGATAGTAACCAATGAAAATGGATTAATTCTGCTTTCAAACTCGGCAATGAAATTCTCGTACAACTAAAAAAAATTGAAATTAAAACAAAATTTTAGAATAAATTAAAAATAAAATTTATTTACATTCAACCGTCCATTGTTCGCTTTTATCAACTTATCCTGAGTTATAAAATCGCAGAGCAGTAAAGTCAGTTGATGCCATAACCTATTCATAAAGTAAATTCGAGTTGTCATTTTATGCTGATTCACGTCACTCATTTACTTACTTTTTATTGTAATATTCTTCGGATTTTGACCAGAATTGTGCACATTCTGGGTCGGTAGCTTTTGCTTGCTGAGCGGTCAAATAAGCTCCCACGTCGCGCGGCATTATTTTCTCCGTAAAATATAAACAAAACGTTAAGTATTTGGGCAAGGAGTTTGATATCCCACGAGTTCCCGATCTATTTTGTATTAATACGACCAACTGCCGCTACTTAGGAACGGCGTAGAAACTACAGCGCTATGACAGAAGGGAAACGCAAATATAATCAAACCTCTTACAACGAACTCGCTTGCAACGAAAACCCCGCTATAACGGGGTTTTTGAAATTCGCAAAAACCCTCGCAAAAATCAATCCCCATGTTTAAAAAAAAACTCGTTATAACGAGGTTCGACTGTAACTGAAATTCCACAGTTTTGAAAGTTTTAATTACAGTTATTACACTTATTGTCAAGATTAAAATGATTATATTTGTAATCGATGGCCTTTTTGTTACAATACAACAGAAATTTACGTCAAGTTCCTTATTGTAATATGGAGGAAAATTTTTATTGTATTGTGAAACTTAACATTTTAAATCTGCAAATTGGGTTAAAGACTCAAAGTTTTTTTTCTTTTAATTTAACTGCTTCTCTTTTATTTTCAATTCAAACTAGTAAATACAAATTTGCATAAAGTTAGTTCGTGAGATGCTTTAATTAACTAGCAAATTAATTTGATATTTTAAATTTAAAACCGCGGAAAATTAAACAATATGTCATTATCAGAGGAGTTTATTTTCGGTCTCTTAAGTTTGGATTACTTAATAATATGAATTTATTATCGAATTTGCCATTAGAATAAATGTGCTGTTAATCTTTCCAGCAATAATTCTCCCGAATCCAATATGTTTAATGTCATTCATCAGAATGCATTAAAATGTAAAGCTGGTCTTTCCCTTTCACCCTTGAGATATTTCACTTTGGTTGTACAATTCTCCTACGAAATTAATTAATTCGTCTACTGAGTAATTGGGGACTTCCACTCCAATTTCCACGACCTGCCGTCACATACACGACGCACCTACTATCAAGTTAGTTTTTCATTTTCCTGCCTACAGAGAATGAACTCACCCAAGGTCGACGAAACGCCAGAGATATACAACTCAGCCGCAGGGCGCGGGATCTATTTCGTGCATAAAGTGATTCTAATGTACACGTTGTGAGACCATTTCAGGAATTCTGTGGGCATGGGCACCGAAAGTCAACATTCAAACAAAGATCAGTGACACAAGTTGGATCAAACTTATCAACTTTGCAACGTAAGTTAATAGTTTTATTTTTCTCCTTTATCTCCACAAGCTTTAATCTTTTCCCACAATTAAAACAATCGCTGAAAAATTAATAGATCATTTATGTTAAATTTAAAAATCAAACAGGTAAGAGATTGAATTCTTTTTTTAAAAATAATTATTATTTAATTTTATCATCAGGAAAATGAAGGGCGTGGTTATGTTTTTAGTTTGTTTTTACCTCATACCGCTCTGATAGACATTTAGCTAAAATAAAAACAGCAAAAGCGCTTACAAGTTGTCAGGTACTATTTAATCATAAAAGCAACATTGGGATGAATGAAAATGAAATGCTAAATAACTAAATTCAATCTTTTTTTTTATAAGTCTAAAAAACAATTTTTTGCGCACCGTAATTAGTAAAAATAAGTCAATAAAAATGCTCCAATTTTGACCTTGCTTATATAAATACCTATGCCCAAAACAAAATCAAAGTCGGTAATTCAAACAGGAGAATTCTCATTATAAATGTTTAACAACATTTACAGTTTTTAATCTGATTTCGAAGTGTAGGTAAAGGAAGTTTGATTGGCATTGCTTATCACGTTTCCACGCGCACAGATGTCTAATCAAAGTTTGGACAATAATTACGGGAGAATAAATAGATTTTAAATAACCAAATTGGATTAAACCCGGCATTAGTTTTCCCTTTTGTTATCTTTATTAAATTCGGTAGAAAAATTGACAAACTTAATTCGAATTTAACTTCATTGGGTTTAAGACTGGAAGTGATCAGTTTCCTTTCATATTTCTGAAAAAACACATCCCTCTTCCTTATTTTATTTTTTGTTTTCCCTTTTCTCGTTAAAACATCAGAATTCAAATTAACTTAACAGTTGCTATAGAAACTGTAATCTTGGAAATGATAATAAGTGAAAATACATGTAGCTGTTTCTAGAAGTGCATAGAGATAAATTAAAGCAATTACGTCGAAAATGTAATTCAACACTCTTTAATGTCCTTAGATTAAACGTTAATACTCAATTTTGAACGTAAATAAATATTAAATTAACGATTCAGGTAAAATGTGTAATAAAACTTTTGATATAGTTAAATGAAACATACATATGTCGTAGAATTTTCCACCAACAATTTATTAGAAAAATTTTTCCACGAATTGTGGGTGTTATGTGGACACTGGACACGCAACAACATAATTAGAAGAATTGAATTTGCTTTTTCTTTAAATTGCCCTCCCCAAATGCTGCACTGCACTGCATGCTACGAACTTGAAATACTCTATTTAAATTGGGCATTATTGTTAAGATACAAATAACTCTGAAATGTCAAAATCCTTCGACGTATTTCATCACATATTAACTTAGAAGCAACGAAACGATAATTGAAAATTGCTCGCTATCATGTAATTAAGTTGCCAGGTTAAATGCAGTTTCAATTTATTTACTTTTTCTCACTGAGGAAAAAAAAATTAATCTTGTTAAAATTAATTTTGCTACAGAATTTTTGTATAAATTTAGCATTGATGAACTTTGGTAATTGTTTTTTATGTAATCAAGGGTTAAGTAGGCTGAATATCATGATCTAGTGCTTTAATATCTTTGTAACACGCAATTTTGTTGGCGTTTGGTTACGTCCCGTGAGTGTTGTTCGTAAAACAATAACCGTGGTAACTTAGTGATGACCTGCAAAAAAGTCTAATGAAATATATTGGCGTAGATTTTATGAATTATTGATAGTTTCGAATGTGCTATATAGTTACTTGATAAGAATAAATATTTTATGGCTCGTTCTAGTACCTTATTTCCCCAGCAATTAGTTGTTGCACTAAATTTTCCTCTCACAAATTATGCGATATCTAAAAGTCATCGCATATCTCCTGCACGGTCAGGTAATAAAAATAGTCGCTTTGGATGTGTTTATATAAAAATAATAAAGAAGTTATAAGTGATAAATAAATTGCTGTTGAAATTGTTGAAAACATAATTGTGTTTTTTACGAAATTTCGAGAAAACCCAGACCTCGGAACTTGAATGCGACATAAGGAAATACTGTAATGTCAAGCGTATCGTGTTATTAATTAATTAATTACCTGTGGAGTCAATAGCGCATGACGGAATTAGGCTGCAAAACGACGTTGATTGAAAGTTTGTGTACAATTTTGCTCTACATTGAGTGCAACAAGTAAAAGTGCAGGTTAAATAAAAGAGAAAAAAAAAGGAAAGATGACAACACGAGAGAAATTACCCGTATTAGTCATGTTAGACAGTTAATGGCCATATTGCGTGCTGACATTAGTTTAGTTTCTTTCCCAATCAACCGTAATGACGGAAATTAGACAAGGATGAATAGTGCCAATTACAAAGGAAATTATAAGTAAAAAAAACAACACTTTCTTAATATCACGTGTGATAAATAAAGATGGGTAGTTTTAATGTATTTCTGCAGGATGAACTAAACAAAAAACAACCCATGTCAGCTTATTTTTTGTAAAATACAGTAATTTTCACTTTACGGTCTAATTGATTTCCGGATGTACAGATGGAATCATTTATCAATTGAAGTGTTTTTGTCAGGAAAACATTGACAGATTTCTCGATAATAAAACCCTCGTTTTTACTATATTAGTTTAGGTGATCAATTGTTATCGAATTTGCTGATTTCTAAATTCGATGAGCAGGATCTGAATAAAGTGTTCTGTTAAGAATGTGCGAACGAGCAGCTGTGTAATGTCTTATCTGTTTATTTATTTTCATTCTCCATCCGATTCCTCATTCTTTACTTAGAAACAATAGGATCAGCATGTTGCTTGCCTTTTCCTACACGTTCTGTAAAAAAATAAATGTTAAGAACATAAAAGAAAAAATAGTGTGAAGGAAAAAATATTGTTTTAAATCTGTGGTACAGCTTCAACGTCCTTTTGTCATTATTATTATTTTTTTTCTTCAAGAGTATGTTCAAGGCGAGGTTTTATTGGTGTGCTACCCTTATCAAAGTACTTTCGTCTGCTAGCTCCCATTTTGTGCTTGTTTTAAACAAAAAATCGAAAACTAATGTTAGTATAGAATGAATTGCCATGTTTGACTTTTTTACTACTTTTAAATTGCTTACTATTTCCAGCAATTTTTATTACATAGTTGCACGGAAAGAGTGGTTTTGGTGTGTAGGATAAAATCATTTCACGCAACAAAAAATCGCTCATAATAACAACCACTTCGCTAAATGCAACACTTTCATATCTTTTTATTTCACCTATCATTACTTCCCTGAATTACACATCATGCATTGCTGCTAACTGGATAATTATGAATTAAAATGTTACATTTGTGCTTTCTGTGGGTAGCGGGTTTTAGAATGATGAAACTGAGATCATTAATATCTTTTTATTGCAGGTTCAAAGCACTTCATCATGGACTCCTCAAACACGACCATCGGCAACACGACTTACAATAACAACGTTACTGACATCAAACCTCCATACCCTCAAAGTTTTGTCATCCCAATGTCAGTAATTCTAATCATAGTCATCATCGTAGCTTTCACCGGCAATGGAATGGTGATTCTCACTGTCATCAAACACTCAAGAATGCGCACGCGGACAAACATGTTCATCACCAACTTAGCCATTTCGGACATGCTAACTGCTATTTTCGATATGCCAATTTCATTGATCACCCTTATCAAAGGAGAGTGGATTCTGGGTGAAGAAACTGGGTTTTGGTGCCAGTTCAACGGTTTTACCATGGCTCTCTTTCTCATCACGTCAATACACACTCTTATGTGCATTAGCATACATAAATGCATAAATATGACAAGACCTTTCAGTCGATTCATGACAAAACGACGCATTCTTATCATGATCATTTCCACATGGCTATGGTCCTTTCTCTACGGAATAAGTGCAGTTTTAGGTTGGAATAAAAGCGTATTCAAATATGGTGCTACCCAATGCGGACCGAGTTATCCCGACAACACAATTAAAAAAACGCATTCGCTCGTCAACACTGCTTTTAATTTTGTCTTACCTCTCACAATTTTATCGGTCTGTTACTTCAAAACATTCAAAGAAATCCGATTGCATATGATAAGAATGTTGAATACGTCGAACATGAACTACAGAAACACTGTTATGCAACAGAAGAAAATTGCAGTAACTCTGTTTTTGGTGATGGCGTGCTTTATGTTGTCATTTTTGCCTTATGTTGGATACTCTTGTGCTGCTGCATTTTACAAAAATTCAAGCAAAGACCAGATCCCAAAAATTATGAATCCAGTGGTAGGTAAATTTGAAGCGGGTTAAGTAACAGTTCTGGTTGAACTGGGATTGTTTTTTTTCCTCCTTGTTTCAAATATTAAATGTATTTAAAAAGAAACAACCAATAGCCCCATCAAATGTAATAATAGTGATAATTCAGTTTGTTTTATTTTCATTAAGGCTTACTGGTTTATCTACGTCAACTGTGCGTGGAATCCAATTTTGTACGCTATAAGAAGTACGGCTTTCCGGCAAGGTTATAAGGAAATCATGTGTGGAAAAAGATTTTACTTCAGTGCAGGTAAAAATGAGAATTTAATAATACAGTTATATAAAATGCTAGAGACTTAAGAGTTTTTTCGTTTTACGTCAAAACATAATTATCATAATTTAAGCTTCGTAATAAAGTCGTAATAAAGTCTTTTTATTACGAAACTTAAATTTTGTGTTTGACTTTGAAATTTTATCACATAAAATCGTTGATTATTCAAACAGGCATCGCACAAATATGTGAATTTTTAACTTATCTGCTGATTTATCTCCACATTTGTTTTGTAAAACCAAAAGGTTAAGATAAAACCAAAACCGGACACAATTTGGCATTTTTTTTAGCCAAACATATATTTAGAATCAAAATCCATACCGTATGACCAATTTTTTGGATTTGGAATTTGTTTTGATTAAACTAAAAACTATTAAGTCTCTGATATAAATTATACAAAAACCAATTGCAATCTGCATGTGTTTCCACAACACAATCACCAGCTCGTTTTGATACAGCATGTTTATACTTGATACATTAATTATTGATCATTTATGCACGATCTTAGGAAGTTTTCGAAGCACGAGTCAACGTTCATGGTCTTTCAGGAGTTCTGTCAAGTCTTCTGCAAATTGTAAGAGTTAATATAAATTGCTGCTCACAAAGAATAGATCACGCTTTAAATGCTTACTAGTACTAGTAAATCTACTCAACAGCTTTTATTTTATTATTACTTTTTATTAATTAATAATCTTTTTTTTTATTTTTGTAGCTTTTCGTAGACCTCAAAACTTTTCTTCTCGTACAAATTCTATCTGCACTAGTACTCTTGCCTAATTATTGTTTTTATCGTTCTAATAACTTAATTTCTGATTAACTGATTATATAATCTCTTATATTAAAAGTAAACATATTTTTAATTTCCAATTAAAAAAATCAACATTTTTCTGATATTTTACATTTACTTTCTAAATGTTATATTTTTCTAAATGTCCTAGACTTTTTTACTGTGTGCAGTACGCGTAACTGTGTAATCTAGATTCGTCAATCCTACAACTTGAATCTCAAAATCTCTTATTACTTATGTAACTATTTCATCTGCCACTTCCATTCAATTCAGATCGAACAAAATCAGTTATTCTAAGCGCATAACATAGCTTAACTCTTATTTGTACAGCTGAGTCTACAGCTCGCAACATTAACAAACCATCTAGTCAAGAAAGCTTAGGAGATTTATCGAAGATAAAGCAAGATAATGCTTCAGCTAACAATCAGCAATATTGGAGTTCTGATTGGACGCTAATGGCACGCACTCACAATACTAACATTTGATGCGGTAAATGGAAGCTTACTAACGCGGGCATTAATAATATGCGTTTTTCACAAAAAGTTGTAGAATTGAATTATAATAGCTTGAAATAACTGGCGTTAATGACAAAACGCGCCTCATTGCTTGTTGAAATGTTAATAGAGAGTTTGCTGAAGACGAAACTTATGGGAACCTTATAAATTATAAATTCCATGTTACTTGAGTTAGATTCATAATTAACACGTAATTTATAAGTTATAACTTATAAGACAAGTTTTGTTTTCGACAAACTCTCTAATACCTTCTCATTAAAACGCAATTTATATTCTAGATAAGATTCGTGGCAGTTTACACGGACCTATGATTCATCCATCTCGCTTAAGATCACTGAGCAATGGTTCTTCTGGGGTTTTACCAGCACTTGAAGTGACCAACAATCATCACTCGCCTGTCATTGCATTTTCCGATGAGAAAATATCTAGTCCAAATCATAAGTCAAATTCACCAACCAAATCTAAACACGTGCACTTGAGTCTATCAGAAGACGAAGATTCGAATAAAACGCAACTCAATTCTAATGCTTGCAACGATGAGAAAAATGATCCACTTGCAGAGTGCGAAGAAGTGGAAAATGAAGACAACAAAGTGCAGTGTTATCCTAACGAAGAAAAGCATAAAGAATCAATTTCAACCGATGATGCCGAAACTATTTACGATTCCGACGTCGAACTAGAACACGTATTGAATCGCAGAAAACGCCGTCGAGCTCGACGGCGACAATCTAAGTCAATGTACGAGGGAAAATCGCACGTGGGTGCGACTGTATCTCATTTAGTAAAAGCGCAAACCAAATTAATGAACGTGAATGATTATTTATCGGCACCACGACCATCGCTAACTCGTCCACGATCCATGTCGGACATATCGCCGAAAGATTTCAAGGCAATCAGTGCTGCATATTCAGCTATGGACATTCCCCATTTTCAAAATAAAAACTGGCAAAAATCTGACAATAACCTGGACGTTCCTAGTCCGAAACCATCGTTATCAAAACGATTGGCCACTTCTCTCGGTCTATTCCGATCGAGGGAAAGTAATATAAGCACTCTGAGTAAATCGAGTATTCCAGATTAAAAGATTTCAGCAAATAATTCTGTCTGTGTACAAAGCATGAGTAATTTATGGTTCATAAAAATGTTGTTAAGTCAATTTGTGATCAGTGTAAGAAATAAATTTATTTCAAGTTATAATTGTTACTTGCCAAGTAGTTTAAAAAACATTGTAATCATTCTTCACATTTTAATACAGAGCTCATTAAAAACAAGAATTTTAATATTATTAGTTAATTCATTTTTGAAACATAATACAATTTTAAAAGAAATGCAGCAAAACTTTATCCCTTGAATAACTTTCGACTTTACTTGCTTTGTCTCGTCTAAAGGTTAAAAAAAAAAATTTCTAACTAAAACTACGTGAACCTTAACCTAATATTAAAACGATTCATTTTCTCGCATTGACGAATCACTTACTCTTTGTTTTACAATTACTTTTCCATCGTCATCGCGTCGAATTTTCCTAAATAAAAATTGATTTCCCTTTTTAAAAAAATACTGTCCAAATTAAACTGGTTAAGTACTCACGCGTTTAACGGTACTTGTTTATAATCAACGATCTTCTTAGCTCGTCTTGACCTGCCGTTGTTATCAATGTTCTCTTTTTCAGCCGATTTCTCAACATTGGGTGTTTTCTTGGTTTCTGTTGACTTTTTAGGTGTTTTCCTCGTTTCCATTGTCCTCTTAGGAGTTTTTCTGGCTTCCGTCGTCCTTCTAGGCGTTTTACTGGCCTCCATAACCTCTTTTTGCGCATTTTTGGCCTCGGTAGATTTGGTTACTGATTTCTTTAATCTCCCAACACTTTTGGGCGTTTTTGGATCCTTATCTCCGTTTTTAACAAAGTTATTGTTCCTATAATTAAAATAAACTTTTAACGATATGAAAATAAAATAAAATGTTAAGTTGCTTGTTAAATTTAAATGTAAATTCGAAAATTAGATTTTTAAAAACTGAATAAATAAAGCAATACGATAATAGTCAAATATATAATTCTTACTGCACGTCACATAGCTTTGATATTTGTAGTGGAGTCGATGATATATCCTCGTCTAATTGCCTTTCCTCTGTTCCCGTGCTGCGTTTGTTTTTCCACGAACCGAATTTCCCTAGAGATCGTATCGATTCCTCAGCAACATTAGCACAGCTATAACAATCATCCACAGGATCTGATATCCTTATTTTTGAAGAACCAGCTGTGGATACTCTCTTTCCTTTGGGCGATCTTTTTACATCGTTATCATCCAATACCACAAACAGTGGATTATTTAATGTTTTTGATTGAGATTTCTGCTTTTCATTAGCTGTCGGTTTAGTAACCCTCTTAATGTTTTCTCTTTTTTCATTGTTATGCGACTTTTCTTCAAGGGTAAGTTGCAAAACCGACGTCAATTCCATATCCTTAACTTCATGGTCAGTAAGCTGAGCAAATTCCATTTGATCTTGTTTATTAAGCTCATCATTGGATGTTGTGGGTGATACCTTGGTTACACATTCTTGTACTTCGGTTGTTATTGTTGACGACGATGAGTTTGAGGATGATTTCCCCTTTCTTTTAGACACGTAAACATCAAATGCAGGATCTACCGCAGGAAATGGTTCAATTTGTAAGGAGTTCTTAACAACAAATGTCCCTCTTCTGTTGAAACAATGGTTATCAGAATTTTCGTGGTCGACAACAATCTTGGCAATTTTAGTTGGTAATAAGTTATTTATTTCGAGCATCTCTTCTCCGCGTCGAGTTTGTAAATTATTTCTATCTTCTTTTTGAGACACGTCCATTAAAATGTCTGGTTGACTCTCATCTATTTTTTCAGCCAAGGATGATGGAGTGCCCCAAATATCATTTAAAGAATTTCTATTTGGTTCTCGAGATTTAGTTCTTTTCCTGTCGTGAGATTTTGTTCGTCTTTGGAGAGTGATTGATGAAGGCCTTCGGATCGAACTGCGTCTGCTCTCTACAAAAAGAAAAAAATAAAGAAAAGAAATTAAGTTAATGCAGCATCTAATCTTTTTGAATAATTCATATAAACATACCAACTTCGGATCGTTCAGAAATAGTGCTTAAATTAAACGTAGCCTTCGGATCTAGAAAAAAAATTATTAATATTAAAAACACAATAACAGAGATTTGATGAATATTCGAATTAAGTCAAGCTTAATTTTCGTAATTAAGATTAATAATTCACAATCTTTGATCATACGCCAAGAAATTTATATGTATATAAAAAGGCAGTTACTGGATTTTATTTATTATTATTTTTTTTTTTTGAAGAAAAAATTTTTCCAATTGTTAATTACCTTCAATTGGAGATCTTTGGAGATAGTTCTTCTCAGCCGAATCTGCTTCTTTGTTTTCCTTCTCCACGTCTTGACCCTCACTAAAGTGTAATCTATAGTATCGATTAATTTTAACTATTGTAAAAAAATAAATAAATAAATTTAGTTACCCATTTTGCTCAGCATCGTTTACACATATTGCATCTTGATTTTCTCCTTCAACTCGTATAATGTCAACTTCTTCTACATCAGCAATCAACTTATCCAGACTGTCAGCTCTGTCTTCTTTAAATAACTCCGCAATTGAATTTATTAGGTTAACTGAGACTAACACATTTCCAGTCACTTGGCTTAAAATCATTTTTAATTTTTTAATTTTTTCCTTCATAGTAAACGAAACGAAATTAAAAATCGATATAATTAGCTAAAAATATTTGAATTCTTACCAGATAAACAGACATTTCACCAGATTCATACTTTCGTCGTTCTTCAATCAAATGGGTAATTGTTTGGCTTAATTCAAATCGTTCTGCTATTAAGCAAGAAATTTCTCGTGTTAGCTGCCTATTCTCACGTTTCTGCAGACTTAAAGATTTTGCTAGTGCGCGGTTATTAATACGGAGAGATTTCTTAGTCAAAACTGACGAATTTCCTAAATAAATAAAGAATTAGTAAATTACATTCAATGTAATTTGTAAACCCAATTTGTAAACTTACGACTTCTGTGCAGGGTTCTGTCAGCTGATGTGATAATATGCTTTTTCTTATGAGGTTTTTTCGTGGTGTATGACATTTTTGTGAGGTTCTTATCGTCGTCAAAAAGTCAGAATATTAATTTTCATATACTTAAACAATAAACACTTTTTTTAATTACCTTATTCATATGCAATTGTTCTTCAGATGATTTAAAACTCGTATCAGACAAAATAAGCTACTCAATATCTGCAATTAAAAGCAATGGTAACTTCAAAATAACAACTAGCTTCCAGATCAAAATCGCCAAACAAAACCAACGCTTTAAACTGAAGCGGCAATGTTAGCTGCAGACTCATACCCGACTCATAACCGAAAACGATTCGCACTCATTGCGTCTGCGCAGAGCTCGATTCGGTTTTTTTTTATAAAAAAATACTTAAAATCTAATTTCAAAATGATCATTACTAAAGAGAGCAATTACGGTCTAATAAATTGAACTATTATGTTGATGTTTAGTGACCACGTAAAATATATGCTTGGTTAAAAAGAATTAGGTATCGTTCTGCTGATAACATTTTCAAACGCGGCAGTTTAGTGATGAAACTACGGAATCTTCCATGAGTCAGTAAATGTTTAATTTTTTTTTCCTCCCCAAAATTTCCAACTAAAAATAAAAACAATTTTGGAATGTTGGCAGTTTTTATTCTATTAAAACAGTAGCAAATATTTGCAAATTTTTTAAGGACTTAAATAACTTTTTCATTACACATATAAATCTTGTAAAGAATACAGTCACAAAAATAATTATGAGGCGAATGGTATACACAAAGGGATGAACTAATAAAAAAAGCTGCACGATAAAACGATTTAGTATAGCTGCTGAGCTGCCTATAACTTTACTTTAAAAGTTTTCAACACTAATATATAAATTCAACTCGTCGGCATTAGTGACGACCAAGTCAGTCTTAGTCATAACCTTCGTAATCTCAAAACTGCAATAAAGCCTAAACTCCTACCAGAAATGTTATTGAATGTAATTTTACACATTTTATTTCAATTAGTAAATACTGTGCAAATGCTAAATTATCGAAGGAGCAACATCGAAAGTCGATGTCCAGTGAACTTCTATAGATGGCCATTTCGTCTGAAGACATGTAAGAATTGGTGTTGCATCTGCTACACATTTCAAATCTTCCTCGAAAATCGTCGCATTTCCTTCAGCAAACTTCACCTAAAAGCAAATTATTTTAAATAGAGGTTTAATAAATTCTTACCAAGACTACTTTTCCATTTGGACAAGATCGTTTCAATCCATTATAATGGTAAAGGATAAATTTCTCAGGCACGGCTGAACTCCCTTCTTCTGGATAGAATTCTTCCATGAAAGTATTCAAAAGGATAATTCCTAATCCTTCACTGTCAAGTTTTTGTTTCATCACTTCAACACTACTCGAAAAATGTGTGAATTTTTCTTAAAATTCTTTCATAAAATTAAAACTAACTATTCGGAATCTGCCACTAAATCCAAAGCTCGCAATACGTCTCCCAATAAGATAGTCGAGATGAAATTGTTGCCTAAAGACATTCAAAAATAAATATTACTTCTTTAAAAGCCGATTTTTTTTTTTTCATTTATTTTCCTAACCTTCTGGATCGTAACTCTTAAAAATCCTTCTTGCAGCAGCTTCAGGAGTCTCTGGACTACATAAGCCTCGTTCCTAAATTAATTGATTTTTATTAGATTTTTTTAAATTTGGTTTTTGATTATTTTAATTACTTTTGAAAATAATACAGTTAAGTGAGTTTCACTCCCGATTATCCAAATTGGATATTCTGGACATTTCAAAAACCATCCGACCTAACAAATAGGAAATAGAAAGTCAGAATTCCTTTTCGTTTTAATTGCGATAAAAAAAATTACTTCACAGTATCTGAGATGCTCCAAAAGTGTTAAAAAACCAATTGAAGATTGAGTAGAAATGCCTCGCAATTCTAAATAAGTAAAAATTAATTAAAAATCAATTAAAAATTAGTTAAATTTAGATAAAGCTGAATAATAATTAAAATTACTTACTTAAACCCGAAATATCTTTATCGTTGTCCCAAACATTGGAACAGGCTTTGCCAGTTAACATTAAATTAATTAAACTTTGACTGTAAATAATAAAAATTTATTTTTATTTAATGTCCCCGTAATTTAGTACATTTGATTAATTATACCTGCCGTGGCCATAAGTTCCATCAATTAACGGCTCGTTAGGATCTTCCATTTCATTTTTCACTTGAGATATTCCCTTTTTTAAAATAATAAATAAAAACAATAAATTTCATATTTTTAGAAACTTATTGTATAATATACCTTTGTTAACAAAACAGAATATAAAAAACTTAAAACTCCAAATTGCTGATCTAAAACATTCATCGTTGTACGATATATGGAATCAACTTCTTCTAATCCCTCTACTCTAGCTAACCTTTGGTATTTTTTCTTAAAATTATTATTACATTTTCTTAGATTGTTATTGTGATGAAATTTTACCTCAAATTTGACCTGAAGTTTTCTTCCTCGGATTTAGGCATTTCATCCTGGTTATTAGACCCTGAACTTTCATCATCTTCTACCAATTTCAGATCGGTAATTGAATTTGGGATGTATGCTACGTAATATGATTTGGTACTGCACTGTTGTAAGATCTCAGTCATAGCGCTAATGAGAAACAAACTCGCTTCGTATGCTGAAAATTGTGAATCGTTTAATTCTGCAAAAATCTTTTCCGGAAATATATTAGAATTACTTGATACATGTCTCCAATTAACATCACCAAATTTGAATAAGGCGTATTTCAGGAGAAAACCTTGTAAAGGGGCAATAATTGCACATGGACCGCCTTCGAATTGCACTAAAGCAGTAGGCTCATCTTCGCTAAATACAAATCCTAAGATAAAGCAAATAGACAAAGTGAAGTGAATTGATGGAAGCAATGCACGATGGCGAGCATACCTTGTGACCACCTTCGAAACACTTCTTCCTTTAAATTTGGTCCCCACACCAGTCGATTCAGTTCATTAAATAAACTCGGTGATATTGGGCCGTCTTTGTAAACGTGTTTTTCAGCCATTTTATTACAATTTTAAATGACAATTATCCTGAAAGCTTTGATGTCAGCAATGATCAGTCGCCATTGTCAAAACATTCAAAATAATCATGAGTCACTACTAGTGTTCTGTAGTCTCGCGTATTACGCGATTTCCGCGTGACTTCACCTGGTGACCAACTTTCAAATTACGTAACATACGGTATTTAAATTTAAAAAAGTAATAATAATAATTATAATTTTTTTTTTTAAAAAAACAACAAAACATTCGTTCTATTCATTTTTTTATTTTCTTAAGTTTCTATTTTTTTCTCACTATAAAAGTACATTTCTTTCAAATTCATTTTATTCTACCACCATTTTTCATATTTTAATTTCTCTTTAGGAACTTTTACACCTTCCAAGATTGAAACCATTTCATTAATCATTGATAAAGGTCCACATATATAACTTGTACAGTCCTTTCCAAGCCAATTCAAAGCATCTTCTATGTGATGGGCATTTATTCGAGAATCTAGAAATAAAATTATCATAAACTCTAGTCATTAAGAAATATTCTGCAACAGGTAAAACTATTAAAGATGATCTTACATTCAGCTTCCAATTTGGAATCCTGAGATTTCTCACGAGTAATGAAATGTTTGCATCTAATATTCAGAAATTCTTTCGACAGATTCAGAAATGTATTCTAAAATAAATAATATTTAATATAATATTCATTTTAAGTGCTAAGTCATCTCACTTTAAATAAAAGTTCATCCTCATTACGAGCACTGTAAAAGAGTAGAACTCTTTTTGGTGCAATGACATCACCTGCTCGGGTGATGTCACCACAATATTGAAAAATAGATGCTAATGGATTAATTCCTACACCACCTCCAATTAAAAATATGTTATCACATCTATTAGGATTGGTTTGTAGATAAAAATCTCCACCAGCTCGAACATCAAGAGTGCTTCCAACTTCACACTAAAAATTTAAAGAAATATATTTAAACCCTAATCATCAAATAGATATTAAGTACAAGAATTACCTTACTATGAAACCAGTAGGCAGGAGCTTTCTCAGCATATTTAACTGCTAAGTCTATTTCTCTTAATTTTCCTAGCTTACATGGACTAGAACTTATTGAAAAACCACCAACTTCTTTTACGCCAGGTATAAATATATCTAGCCTAGCAAACAAATTCATTTAATAGTGAATATATTTCTTAAATAATAATTTTATAATAATTAAATTACCATTGTCCGGCTTTAAAGTAAAAGTCAGGATTTTCAACTTTTATTGTTATCCCTCGGACCGTTTCGGACTCCTGAGTAATTTTTGTTACAACTGCAGGGCAAATTAACTGGAAGAAATAAAATTTGTTATCAAAAAGCAATATTTTTTCAGTAATTTCGATAATTTTGGATAAGTTACCCTACATCTTGGCGGTTGTGTAAAGCTGTAACTACTACGTGATCACGAGAATCAGTCATTTTGTACCTGAAATGAAAATCAAATATAAGATAAAATTTCAGTGGTGTTAACAGATAAAACCAGAAGTAGATTTATACCTAATATTCTTAAATAATTCTATTCTTATCAGTTGCGTAATTTTTCGTAAGGCTGCTGGCAGAACCATAACTTCGTTATAACTTAGCGAGATAAATCAAGAATATAAATAACACTGATTAATCTGTGATAAATTTCGTACTAGCAGCACGATTAAGGCGGCTAGCGGCTGTTAGGTCAGGACTCAGCTTATTCCACGGCCCAAATACTGTAACGTGGTAAAGAATAATTGTTTAAAAAAATTTAAATTTACCGGTAATATAATAATTTATGTTTTCTTTTCAAAAAATTGATTATCATTTGATCTCAGATGTTCACCACCAATGATACTGAACACCTATGGCCTGGTACCAAAAGTGAATAATCGAACAACTGACTTCCGCTCTTTCCAATATGGCGTACGAAAGAAATCATGTTTGAAACATTTTCTTTCAGTGCAGAACAGCTGTAAAAATCAAACAAAAGTTACAAAATGGGTAAAGGTTACAATAATTACATGTGCAAAAAGCCCTTCCATCCAGGATCTAAAGCAAATATTAAAAGGGTAATGTTATTTCATTCGTAGAAATTCAACTTGTATATACGATTAATTATGTTGACAGGCATGGATGGCAGAGCAGAAAACAGAAAGTGACAAGAAAAAACAAGAAGAATTAAGAGTTCAGTACGAAAAAGAGCAAGAAACTTACAACAATAGGTTAGAAAGTAAATGAAAAAAAAGAATGATCATTATGAAGAAATTTATTTTCCAGAGCCTTGTTAAACAAAGAAAGTAAAGAGAAATTAGGATTAAATTTTATGTACGAAGCACCACCAGGAGCGAAGAAAGAAAGGCAGAAAGAAGATGACGAGCCCGAATTCAAATTTGAATGGCAAAGAAGATTTAATGCACCGAGAGAAGAGTAATTTGAATATTTTAATCAAAATTCTTGAAAATAATTTTTACAATTAATTTAAACAGCTTTGCTAAAGATAATAAGGATATTCGGGATCAGCCGTTTGGAATCCAAGTGAGAAATGTACGGTGTATTAAATGCCACAAATGGGGACACATAAATACTGACAAAGAATGCCCAATGTACAATAAAGCATCTGTTGGCGATAGTAGCGGAAGTAAGTAGAAATGTTGTAAACATTTTCTTTTTTTAATGCTTAAAATATTTAGCCAGCATCAATCCAATGGAATTGATGCAACGAATGCGGGAAGAAGAAGGTTTGGCCTTGAAGCAAAACATTCTTGGCCATCAAGTAACGTCGAATCAAGCAAATCAAGTAAGAAAACAAATTCCTTTGGGGAAAAAAATTCTAAACTAATTATATAATTTTTTTTTTTTTAGCAATTGATTGCTAGCGATGAAGATGATGATGTTGAATTGCAGTTCCTGAAATCTTTGTCAACCCGTCAAAAACAAAAATTGTTAAGAAAACTCGATCGATTGGAGAAAAAGAAGAAAAAGAAATCGAAAAAGGAGAAGAGAAGACGACAGCGACATGACACAGATTCTGATTCAGATTCTGAACCATCGGGTAAAAGGAAAAAAAAAGAGAGATCTCGGTCATCATCTAGTGACAGTTCGAATGATTTATCCAATCATCGCCATTCACGAAGCAAAGACAGAAATTCCAAAAAATCACGCAGTTCTAAGGATGATTCTGGATCTAAATCCCGTCGTTCTCGTATTAAGCACAAGAGCAAGAATTCAGAACGAAAAAGACATGAATCATCTGACGACTCGAGCTCGTCGTCTAGTGACAGTGAAAGCGATTCAACACACCGTTCTCGTAATAAAGATAAAAATTCCAAAAAATCCAGAGATTCTGATCCAAAATCCCATCGTTCCCGAAGAACACTCAAAAGCAAACACTCCAAACGTAGAAGTTCATCCAATGATTCAAGTTCCGATTCATCTCCACATTCAAAAAAACGAAAAATAGATAAAGATGATAAAAATAATAAAAGAAAACGAAAACATTAATTGGAGAAAGAAATGTAATTTTTTTATTAGGGAATATTGTAACTCTTACACGAAATACCAAATCTAATAAAATGTGCTAACAAACTACTGAAACATTAAATTTGGAAAAATTCTGATACAGTCACACATTTGACTTACAGAAATGCAAAACATTTATATACAGTGTGTTGCTCAACACTCGATAAACTGAAAATGATATCTTGCACATAGCGACTAAATTTCTAATACTGTGGAAATTAAAATATTACAAAATATAATCCAATTCGTATCTGACATATTGATTCTTGGGTGGTTCATTTGCCAAGCGAGGATAACCAGCAACCAAAGCATCTTGCCCACCAATGTATAATGTGTTGTAAATTTTCCAATAAACGTCGCGAACTTTCCTCGCAGGATGAAACAAACCCTGAAAAATTAAATTAAGCGTTAAATTAGGATTTACTTTAAAATAAATTTTTTTAATTGGCTTACTTGTAAGGCATATTGAAGGATTTTCACAGGTCCTAATGCAACTCGCAGTCCCTCTATAGCATCCATGAAAGCTTGAACTAAATGAGGTGATGTCTCAAAAATATTTGGCCACACGTAATTCAGAAGATGTACAAGGGCATCTTCACAACCGAATCCATAAACCCCAAGCGCCATATGTTTGATCGCTGCGCAAGCAGTTTGTCTGTGGACAAGGTCCCTAGTAAAGAAAAAGTGTAAGTTAGAAGCAAATCAATTAAGTAATCATGTTTAGTAATAAAATTTACCTATCCATTAATGAATCTTCGAGCAGAGGTGTTACGGCATAAATGTAATCTTTCCCCATTTCACCAATGTATTCAAAGAGAAAAGAGAGGGATTTTAAAACTCCGTTTTGAACGTTCAGTTCTGGAACGCGATATTCGTTCATGAGTGCAGGCAGGACGGTAAATGGGGAACAAGTTTCAGCTACAATAGCAATTGCGACCGTTGTGCAAACACGATTTTGTCGTTCTTGTACTTTCAGATTGTTTAACAAAGTGGCCAAAACATCATGCGGTCTAAGAACAAATTAAGTAATTAATAAATAAAGAAAATAACACATAAATTTACAATATCTTATATATATATTAGTATCGATTGTCTTACCCAATAGCTTTTGCGATATAGCCGAATGTGTTGACAGTGGCTCGTCGAATAGCCTTTTTGTGAGCCTTCAGCAATTCCAATAATTCGAAGCAGATTCTCATCCACTCCCGAGCAGACACGAATTCAGGACCGCGATCAGCAATTCGGCCGACCAAATCGATGCAGTTTTCTTGTACTTTCTCATGCCTAAAATGAAAAAACTTGTAAATATCAAGATTGACAATTTAATCTTAAAAAATTACCTGTTTTTAAGAATTGGAGTCAAGCGGGGAAGCAAATCTTTGATAGGTGGAGTCATTTTTGTCATACCAATCACATTAACAATGCCCTTCAAAGCGCCAAGAATACTTCCCAACACTTCGGGATATTCTTCACCTAAGTATTCATACAATACGACACCCAAATGGCCCATAAGTTTTTCCTAAAATAAATAGTTAATTGATTAAAATATATCTTAAATATTTTAAAATATAACTTACCTCTTGACATGTCTTCATTACAATAGCAATTCGAGAAATAAGGTCAGCAGCCTGTTGACGAACTTTGGCTGATTTGTTATTAAGTCGCCACAAAATTGTACCGCAAATTTGTGGTAAGTATGGTTTAACTCTTTTTCCAAGGGTATTAACGACAGTTCCAAATCCATTCAACATTACTACGTCTTCTGTCGTTTGTTCTTGAAACGCGTACAATATTCCATCGATTAATTGTTCTTCCAAACGCGAATCGATGTCTGCAGCTCCCAAGTTGGCCATTATCTTTTCAATGGTTTCCATCACCATTTTACGATACTGTTCGTTTTCGTCTTTCAAATCGTCAACAATACGATTTATAATTTCAGCAGCACCAACTTTGTTAGCAATTTCAACAGTGGTATCCACCAACTATAATTAATTCCAAAAAAAATTAATATTCCAAAATTTCACAAAAAAATTTGAACCAAGTTATTTACCTGTCTGTAATTTCTTCTATCCAAAGCCATCCGATGGTTCCAGAAATGTTTAAAAAAATGTGGTAAAATGTCATTTTTGATGTAATGGGCTTCAACACCGTCAGTAGCACAGCATTGTTTTACAACCTTAAAAAATAGAACATTAGTTAGGCTTTTTAAAATAAAAGGCTTTTTAAAATAAAAATAAAATCAATCTCACTTTCAAGACAATTTTTTTCATCTCTTCATCCGGGGACTGAAATTCACGAATTAAGATCAACATCACTTCCTTTGTGTAATAATTTGCATACTCAGCATCCATAAGTGGAATTAAATAACCGATTGCTTTCAGAAAAGCAGCCAAACCCTAAAAAAAAAATTTTTAAAAATTAATAACTGAAACATGCTTTACTCATGAATGACTTACTTTTCCTCTATGCGTCCTGATACCTTTCCACAGTGGTTTAAGAACAGAGTCAAATGACTCAATACCGTATGGTGTGGCAGCTTCAGCTAATGCAGCCAATGCCAAAGCAGTGATGGTGCGGACTTTTTGTTGTTCATCCACCAGACCTAAGACCAACAATATAATTAATTATACAATATTTTAAAAAATAAATTGGGGTCACATCAAACTTACCATGTTCAATGATTTCTACTAAACTTCTCAGATGTGGTAAAATTGCACATCCCATAAGAATGGCAATTTGTTGGACAATTTTAATTCCAGTGTGCCTGGCTTGCCACGACTTTTTACTTCTACATACAGCCTTTAAGAATGGTAAAAGTGAAGGAATTCCCAACGCAGATGCTACAACTGCAAAAGCACGGGCTGTGGTGTTTCGTACGTATTCATCAATATTGTCGATGTCAGGTCTCATTGTCGAAATCATAGTGGCCAAACCAGCAGCTTTGGCCAAATTGGAAATGATTTCTCTACCTTCAACGCGAGCGTAATAGTCTTCATCAATAAGCAGCGGCTCAATTACGACAAGAATCTAAAACAAGATCAAAACATAATATCAGTTTACTAAATTTAGAATTATTCCTTCAAAATATTACCTTATGGACATATGGTCGAACCAAATCGTCCAACTTGTACAATATACGATCAATGACTTTAACCAGTAAATGCCGTTCTTGATCTTCCAATGTAGGCGACATGAGTAAAGGTAAAATCTGATTGAACAGAGGTCCAGCTCCAAATTCACGTGCCTTGTCTGTAATTTGACGGAGAGCCGCCTTTCTCATTGGCGGTGTACCGTTTTTGATTTTAAGTAATAACTTCATTATTTTCCTTTCTTTCTGCTCTTCTGGGCTTAATGATTCCTCGTCAACATCCACCTTTTAAAAGTTTAAATTAAATTAATACACATTTATTATTTTAAATTAATCTCTAATCAACTTACCAATAACTTGTCGAAATACTGTGCATCTTCTGGTTTTAAATATGGTAAGTTTCCTTTCGGCTGGTTACTTTCAATCATCTTATTCGACCTCTCTTCCTGCTGAATAAAAAATCCAGGGACTCCTCCCAAAGGTGTTGGGGTCGCTGTCAATTTGCGAGCGGGAGTTCTGATTGGAATATAACTAGCGGGTGGCTGAAGAATTTTATAGCCGTCTGGAAACATGGAATCTAATTCATCGTCTGCCAGTGGTCGATTGCGTTCATCAATTTCTCGTTCCCAACGCATAGCTTGTATCTGTTCGGGAGTCCATGTCGGAACGTGACCTAGAACAAAAATTTCGATCAGTTTTTTAATGATTTAAACAATTTACTATTGCTAAATACTTGTTGGTGTTGCCATGGCCATAGCCTTGGGTCCTGTCGGGGTGGACCCACTTGGGGTCATCATAGTCGGTGTTCTTGGCGTTTGACTGCCAGGAGTCTGATTAGCGGGAGTTTCATCCCAACGAGATCGCCTTTTGCTCGAACCAGGAGTCGGTGTTTCTTGAATCAAATCGGCGCCAGTACGATCGGTTCTTGGAGTTTCGGCCCATCCACTGCCGTGACTCGGTGTCTCCCTTTCAGTTTTCGGGGTTTCATCCCATCGATTTCTCCTAGCACTCGGAGTGTGTCGGTGTCCAGGGGTATCGTGTCCAGGCGTTGCAGCTCCCGGTGTCGCATGGCCCGGTGTAGCATCCCACATACGACTGCTTCCACCAGGCGTGGCTCCTGGCGTTTCACCACCTTTTGCTTTTCCTGGAGTTTCCTCCCAGTAAGATTGTGTAGCTGGTGTCTGTGCTTCTGCCAAATCCCAACTCGACGTCTTGGACTTTTTAGCAGCAGTTGGTGTTTCTTCACCTACTGCTTGATCCCAACGGCGGCGTTTTGCAGGCACAACTGAGGCGGCGGCGGCGGCAGCAGCAGCAGCAGCAGGAGGAGGTGCAGCTTTTGCTTTTTCTAAAAAAAAAAAAAAAATATTATTCAATAATATATTCCAATAAAAAGTTTTAAATCGAATTACCTTTAAAAGCATCACCATTTTGAACTTTAAGGTCGCCACTTTTTGCCTTTTCAGCTAACTTCCTACGAAGCTCTTCCTAATTAATTGAAGAAGAAAAAAATTAATAAAAATTAATTTTTTATTGTATTTTTTTTTACCTGGTCTTTACGCAGTGCCAATTCTTGCATAATTTCTTTGTAGGTGCGAGATCCTTGATCTGGCGTTTTGCCGCCTGCAAAGACAAAAAACAGTCACGACAGTGCGTGACAAATTAGCAAAAATGACTTAATAAAACTATAATCTCATCACTATTTGTACACATATACTTGTACAACTAATGTCTTATCACACAAGCGATATTCACTTATTGTCCACCTATAAATTACCAACTTGTGTGACTCATTTTGTAATGAAAATTTCCACAAATTCTCATTGATTCATTTTATCCCAAAAAATTTAGTTGCCTTTTCAAATAAATCCCTCTAAATCAATGCGAGTCTGTGATACGCAACTGAAAGTCAGTGTTCATCTCTTAGAATTTAAGAAACAAGAAAAATACACAATTTCTAAACAGCTAAACCACAAACATTGTCTTTCAGTTCAAATTTGGTCTCCCAAGCAAAGTACGTACGTGTACCGGGTTGTTGGATCATATCTCTACATAAGAGGATCTCACTTGGCGTCTTACTTCAAACAGCCTAGAAATAATCTACATCATTAATACTTTCTGTTCTGAGCTTAACAGCTATACCACACACGCACACTATGTATTTAAATTCAGGGGGCATTTTTTTATAATTTGAAATAAATTTATATTTTTCGAAATTATTGCTGCATGCAAAATGCCATTTTCTTTTTTGCCAAATTATTTTTAGCTTTTTTTTCATTGTCGTTTCTGATTCGAATGCCCCTGCTGTACTTAATTTTAAGGTAACACTTGTCTCCTTTGATGAAGGGTGTTCACTTGATCAGCTTCGCTTGAGGAAAAAAATTGAACGACAGGAATTAGTACCGTTTCTTGCCATTCGTCAGAAGATAAATAAAATTGTTTTGAAAAGCAACGTACTCTGCAACTTGCACTCTTTATAATTTCGTTATTTTCATATCACAAAAGGAATCGAATTTATAATATTTAAAAGATAATTTGCTGGTAATTATTTTAATACATAATTCATTAGATGCTTTATAAAAAGCAAATTATTTTCAAATTTTCAAATTTAGCTACGTGTATTGCACTCATACAATATTCATTCACACTTTATAAACAAGAAAATATTTTTAAATTTCTGATTTCCTGTAATAGTTCCAAAACATGTTTTTCAATCCTAAATTTTTAAGAGTTAAAAATAATTAAATCTTTTAATTAAATTTAATGTTATAAATCATGTTTTTTATGATTTCAATTTAAAAATATTTTCGTTGTTAAAATCAAACACTTTATTCAATGAATAAATTCTAAAAATTAACATTAAAAAATAATCACACATTACACTTGAAACTGATTTTGTACACCCTTTTGATGAAACCAAGTGTGATGGTTGACTCCTTAATTGTATACTTAGCAATTTATAGCAAAACAAAATTAAAGAACATTGCCCGACACATACCGTCTGCAAAAGGATCCACTCGCTCCGGCGATATAATTCTATTTCTTCTTTTCAACTGATATTCATTTTCTCGTTCCATAATAGTCCTCGGTCTGCGATCAGCCAGTGGATCATAATCCTAGAAAAAAAAATTAAAAAAAATTAGATAAATCAAAATTTTATATTTTAAATTACCTTTTCTGCCTGAGGAATATCATTGAGAATTGCAGCTGGAGCTGAATAATTGACACGCTTATTAGCTGTAAGTGATGGTGCCGCTGATGCGCTATTATCGTATTCATCATCCTACAAATAAAAAAATCATTAAAAACTTGTTTTATACCAAAGAGAAAATAAAACGTACATCTCCTTCTTCATTTGGTGCGATTGATGTAACGTACTCATCGTATCTCCTCTTGTCACTAACGTAAATATTTTGGTCATAAAATCCGGCAGTCCCAAAGCCAACTCTTTCGTCGTCGTCGATTGGAGGTGCATTCTTTTTATTTTTTTCTTGAAGCTCTTTAGTGTAGGCTTCGAATTCTGAAAAAATAAAAATTATAAATTAAAAAAAAATTTAAAAACCTAGCCAATAGAAACATTCCAAACTTGTTTTTCTTTCAATAAATGTGAAGCAAACTACATCTAAAGTGTCTTAAACGTTAGAAAATGTAATCTACTTCGTTGTATTAATTAAGTGTTAAGATTTATTTATTTTAATTTTCCGGACAAACGCACATTCGACGTAGTAAACATGGTAGAAAGATGGCAGCTCGGATATTAACATTACACGATTAAGATTTCTATTTATTCCACATATAGTAGATGTTAGATATGTTTTTATTAATCTATGTGCTCTTAGCTATTAGAAAGCTAACTTTTTATAGAGGTGTAAGCTTATAATATACAGAAATATATTTAAAAACGTACCTTCGTGGGTCATCGGCTTAGTCTCCATCTTGTCCAACGTTCACAATACACAAAGGTCCCGGATAATCACGTGACCATCGGAAGTTCTATTCCGAGTTCAGTTGTAAACGCTTCAGTCCGGCTTTAGTCTTATGGAAAAAGAATTTGACAATAGTTTATGTCATTACTTATCTACACCACCAATAGCATTGATGAACTGCTCTGACGCATTCTGACGCATTTAATCCAAAATCAAATTCCTTCCTTTTCAGCTGTAATGGCGCAAGCTCGGCGTATGCTGCAGTTGTCACCATTAATTTTAAGACGTGTTGGAAGAAAAAATGATATTTTGAAAGTCAGGTAATTATTAGTACAGTAAAGCAATCTTGCTTCTACGTTAATTTCGAAACTTTGTACATCTACGACTTAGCTAGTCATTGTACTGTCAATGAATTATTACTAAAGTGATGTAACTGAACTTTCCCCTTACGTGATTTTTATTATTTTTGTCCTAGATATCCAAATTCATTATGCAGTGTAGATGACAACACAATCAATTATTACCCAAGTGTTCAACTGCAGCAAACTCGTGATTTGTTTAATTTTCCAAATCCATTAAGCAGTGTTGCAACCAAGAGAAAAGACTATTCTGAGCGATGCATTCTTGGGTAATTTTGTATTAAATTTTATTTTCAAGAATACAGTCTAATTTTTCATATTTTAAGGTATTCTATGGAACAAATGTACGATGTGGTCTCCAAAGTAGAAAATTATCATCTGTTTGTGCCTTGGTGTACACAATCGACAGTCACCAAGCGTCAACCCAGGCATTTGGAAGCAGAAATGGTTATTGGATTTAACCCATTGGTTGAAAAATACACATCATCAGTCACTCTCGTTCGACCCAGTTTGGTTAAAGTAATTAATGAATTATTTTATAAAAGAGTTGTTTGTTTATTACCGTAAATTATGCTTGCAGGCGGTTTGTACTAACGGTCGCATATTTAATCATCTCTTGACTGTTTGGAAATTTAGTCCTGGAATTGCTGGCAATCCTCACACTTGCACTTTAGATTTTAATGTAAGTTTTTTTTTTTTTTAAGTATGGTAAATTGAATAATAAATTGTTTTTTTTTTTTTGTTTTAAAGATTTCATTCGAATTTCGCTCAGTTCTTCATTCGCAACTGAGTCATGTTTTTTTCGATGAAGTTGTGCGGCAAATGGTTAAAGCATTTTTGAAAGAGGCAAATGCCAGATATGGCCAAGAGAGCAAAAAGAGCCAGCGACCGCAAGTTTTTAATTTATGACGTTAAGTTCACTGCTAATTTTTTTTTTCTTTTTGTGTAATATACAAGATTTTTTTCTTATTTTTTGAAAATTTTAATTGAAGATATTTTAATTGAAAATATTTTAATTGTAAATTATTGCAATAGAATCAATGACTGAATGAAAAATGTTTTACAGTTGGAAAATATATAATACTTCACGAAAAACATATTTATTTATTTTCGTTATTTAAATGTATTTTTCCTGCAGCCGAGTTTATGTTATAATAAAATCTAAACTATTTTTTTGAATTTTGGATTCAAGTGCTTTTGTCTTTAGTTGACGTAAAGTGGCCACGTAAGCTCGTAAAGGGTCTGTTTCGCTGCACTGATTCGCCATCTGTTGTCGTAAAATAAAGTACAAGCCTTGCTGGAAAGCAGTCTCAACAATCTGCGCGTGCATTTAAATTATTTCTCACATTTATTTTTTTATTTTTGAAATGTAGATCTCGTCAAATTCTAAGTTCAATTTAAATTTTAAGTTTATAGTATCACTACAAATTAAAAGTTTTCCTATTGAGTTTACTATTAAAACTCTTCAAAATGACTTCAAGATTACCAGCAGATTTGTCTCCTTGGTTTAATCCCACATCATCCGGCCTCCGACGATTCATGGGTACAGTTAAATTTGGTGATCTACTTGAATTTGATCGAAAAGAATACAGACATTGGGCTATTTACGTCGGAACTCAAGATACACTCAAAGGGCCAGGTGTTGTTCATCTAATCGTAATGAATAGAACAGCTGCCTGTGCATATACAAGTATAACTAGTGTTAAACCATCACATAGTAAGTAGATGTAACTTTATTATATTATGAATATAATTCAGGCAATAAAAACTATAAAACTAGGTGTTAACGAACAAGAAGATGAAAACCGGCAAGCTGCAGTGCGTTTGCAGACTCTAGCTTCTGTTTGGGGAAAAAGTAAACTCAGAATAAACAATATGAAAGATCATGAGTGGAAGCCATTTGAATCACATATCGTTGTTAAACGAGCGATGAGTAGAATTAATGATGAAGTGGACTACTTTGACATTATTAATTATAATTGCGAACATTTTGTAAATGATTGTCGATATGGGCGAAATGTTAGCTTTCAAGTAAATACAACCCTCGAAACATTTTATGTGGCTTTAAGTACGTTACGTCAAGTATTTCCGTTAATGCGTCGATTTTTAAACAATTCAGATTTTAATTAACTTTATCAGTTTGTATTTTTTTTGTTTTAAACAATCTGTGATGCAATAAAGAAAAACGTGCATTCTTTCAAAGAATAGAATATTTTATTCTTTTACTCATAAATTTTTTTTATTACAAAATCATTGGACATTTAATTAATGAACTAATGTAATGCCTTATATAAAATTCAGTATTTACAAGTTTACGAAGCACAGAAATTGGCGAAATTTAAATTTTTTTTCTATTCCTTTCCGAAAAATGAAGACAAACTGATGCACGATTGTGAGTAAAAGAGGAACAGAATTGGACAAAATGGTTAATCTCAATTCACAATTTTATTTTTATATGGAATAAGTTTATGTGAGCCAATATGGCTTCAATGAGTTCGCTCAGAACGAAATGGTTCGGACATGAAGAAATAGACGAGATTTTTTCCGTGGTACAAGAAGGAGACTTGCTAGAGTTTGACCGAGGAAATTATAGTCATTGGGCAGTTTATGTTGGCTTTCATGAACCGCATAACGAAGCTTGCATCGTACACAATGCTTCTAGTTTATCATTGTCGAATGGAATGTGGGGATTAACATTTGCCAGCTGCCATTCGGTGTCAAACGCTAAACAAAATAGTAAAATTAATTTTCAGTTGCAAAGCGCAACTTTAATTTACTTTTTCTCTATTATTAAATTTCTTTTTCAAGGTTACAAACGACGGCAAGATGAATCGTTTAGTTGCAGTGAAGTGACAGTTCGTTTGCAAAAATTAGTTGAAGTATTGGGAGAAGATCAAGTTCGTATAAACAATAGTCGAGATCAACTGTGGTGTCCTTACAATCCGGATGAAGTTAAACAGAGAGCACTGAAGAAAGTATCGGCACAGATAAACAATTACAATGCATTAAATTACAACTGCGAACATTTTGTCAACGAATGTCGGTATGGTCGCCAAGTGAGTTTGCAAATGTTAGCAGCTGTTGGAATTGCTGCAGCTTCTACTGCCATATTTGGCTCGGCCTTAACCGCTGCCATGGCAGCTAAAATTGCATTTATGATTTACCATCGCAGATGAGAAAGTTTTGGGGAAAATGAATATTAACGTCTTATTTGTAGTCATAGTGTAAGTGAAACCTGATTTAACGTAATTTAAAAGGATCAAGTCAAAACTAAAAATATTTTAATCAAAATTTAAAAAAAAAAAGTAAGACGAAGCTTGGAAAACCAGAGGTCAAGCATGAAACCATCAATTGGGGGATTATTTTAGCAAGTTGTGAAGATAGAAAAGCTTCCTTGTCGGATTAAAATTTTTATATTTTTATATTTTCTAAGAAAAAACAAAAATTACTGTCTAGTCCAACTTGTTTACTGCGGTATAATCTGAAATGTGCATCTGTTTGATTGTTTTCATTCTGTGTAACTGATTAAAACGTTGAAAAAAAATGTCAAGAATAGATTGACTTGTTGTCTGTTTATATTTAGACGTTAACTGGATAATGCTTAGGTAATTCTAATCTTCTGTAACCTAATAAGATATTCACGCAACACACTGGACTCAAAAATTGCACGAAATGTGCTGAGTCCACCTATTTTTCTGCCCCTTTATAAGTGTGAATCGGTACCAATATTGAAAAACAAAGTGAAATTATGGCAATCGAAAATTCAAGTAATATTATTATAGAGGAATGCGAATGATTAATAAATGCTGCTGGCTGACTTAAGATCTAATGCTCAATTACATTGGAATTCAGTGCAAGGTGAGGCATTATCTTTGATTCGTATGGGAAATGCTGCAGCTGTAATGATCACCAGAAGCTAGAATGGTAGAGGCAAACGAATTCTAATTTGCAGGTTGAAATGCCAATTGAAGCGTATCATCGACATTGCTGTGCTTTATGTCATAGTTAACTTTAGCTTTGGGTGAGAAATATAAGTAAGTCGATTGCTGTCAGTATGTATTTTAATGTTTATTCATTCGTTAAGGTGTAATCGTGAACACCTGCAAGCGGTGCGCGGGAGCATTGCAAAGGCGAAGTGTTGCTACTGGCAGCTTCTGATGTAATTATTGACGAAGCCTAAAGAATTTCTAATAGAGGAATTTTGGCTATGAGGCAAAGAATTCCTCACGATAAACAGTAGAACAAATGCATAATTATAATAGAGAATGAAGTAGTACTGGTAATGATTTTTTTGATTTTTTAAAAATTTAACTTTATAAAAAAAATGAAGGACTTAGTATTCTTTTTTTCTTTTTTTTAAAAATTTAGTTTTTATAGTTTGATTAAGTGTGTAAAGAGCAGAGTATGAAGAAGTGAAGATCGAAGATCCGCCTTTCCATCAGGTGTTGGTTTGGTAGATGAAAGCTAATGACTTTTCTTCCACCGGTTTCCTTTCGAACCGAGAAGTTGTTCGAGCTCTTCACTTTCTGGTTACTTTCAAGTTTCAGGTTCATAGGGTCACGTCAATGGCGAATGGTTCTCGCACGTGGCCAAATTCCGATTCAAATTAACGAAATTAACA
>JAQIXT010000314.1:0-44403 GCA_034700445.1 Stenotaenia linearis
GATTATTTAGGTTAGGTTAGGTTAGGTTTGGGTACCCAATTTGGGTACCCAAATTTGGGTGTACCCCGCGTTTTGTCCGAAGCCCGTTAAACGAGAAAAAGACGAAGTCTCGAGTTTTAATCGTGCCTGTTTATTCGCGAACATTTGTTTGCTTTCCAAAAGACATTTACGTTTGCATTTACAACGACCAACTTGCCTTTGGACAACTTTTATCAGTTTAAGGCAGCTCTGCTTTATAATCTCGTTATCGATAGACGTTAATTAATTAATCACATTTCAAAGCTTCATTGCTGCCAATTTTTATTTCAAATCCACCACGTCGTGCGGAAAATTAATTATATGATTACTTGACAGTCAAGTGTTGAGAATACAATTACATAAAAATTTAATAACAACGACGACATTTGATGCCGACGATTAAAGACGATTGAGGCGAAGAAAAGGTGATAATAAAATAAAATCAAGATCTCAACATTTTTTAAAATTTTTTTTATTTTTTCTATTTTTTATTATAGACGCGCTACAAAGTCATGTAATAACTTGTTTTCTTTACAGTGTATGTTAGCTGATGGTACAAGTCGCTCATCGATTATATTTCGCCTTCCATCAGAAGAAGCAGCAACAAAAACGATAATCCCCTGCCTCCTTTCGGCAGACTTCGACTTTCCTCCGAAAAACTTCATCTTGCCGCCCATTAATTTTTCACGCTGACAGCCCAGGAGAAAATTCCAAGCCTCTAGCTCGGCTTTCTCCCATAGTGGGGGAGAAATTCAAGGATCTTTACGATCTGGGCGCGAAGCTATTGGAAAACCAGCTTTAATTCGAAAAGATGCCACCAGATCGGGTTAGTGGCGCATTGATCGCATCGAGAACAGTTGGGACTGCCTGTGTCCCGTCAGAAACTCATTTCTGCTAGTGGATTTCGAAGCATGCGATGGTTGCTGTCGAAAAGATTCCCGCTGCACGCCACGTGAGCGCCAACGACTGATTCCATACTTTTTCATTTCGATAAGCTTTATTTGCGCCGTTTTCGAGTCGAGGACAAGGATATGTAGTGCCTAAACAAGCATGAGACTACTGGACTATTTTCTCATCGGTCTACTTCTGGCTGTCAAGCTAAAAGGTAATTTGAACGTTTATTTATTTATTTATTTTGTTAATTTTTGTTATTTTTTTTTTTGGTAATTGTTTGCGCAGTTGTTGCGAAATCGTTGCGCGGATTTATAAAATTAAACAACTGGTTGTTATTTGGTTTATTCGCACAATAATATTAGTTCTCTAATCCCGTTTGATTCAATAATTAAGCTGAAACGTCAAGTTTGCATTATTGGCAGAAAGCGATCTATAGATGTAATTTATTTAGTTTAGTTTACAAAATCGGTTTGAAAATCATGAATAAGTTAAAAAGCTCATTACGTAAAGACGCATTTAAAGGATCCCACGTTAAAAATTTAAATTTAACGGTTTCTCAGCGTTTTTTACGATTTCTATGTTTTTTCATCGAAAGAAATAAAAAACCCGAATCAAATTTTAAAAGCCAACTGTCCTAAGCCTAACTCGATGTTCCGCATTGAATTTCCATTGTAAGTAATGCAAAGTACTTTTTTTTGCGCTTTTTATTTTATTTTATGTCTTTTCTTCATTTTTCAATCACCATTTCAATATCTTACACTCATATTGGTCCCAGAATCAAGTGATAAGACGAGGGGACCTTTATTTCTTCTCTCTCAATTCGCCATTTTATGGAAAAAATTATTTCGCGCCATTTTCACTTGTTTTTATTTGTTTCTTCATTGAAAAGGCGTTGATAATAAACCTCGCTTGGCTGGTGTTATTGTTCGAAATTTCGCTTTTTAATTCCACATTTTTTCCTCCCTTTTTATGAAGTGGAAGAAGGCGTCTCATTTGCGGTGTTGAATTTATCCCGTATTTTGAAAATTTATCGCCAGTATGTCTCGACAAGTAAAATGTATCTGGAGGAGATAGGGTCTTGAGGACATCGTAATTCGCACGGGGAAACGTGCGTCTGCTCGACAAGGGACCCGCCATTTATCCGGAGTTTTGTACCAGTGGTCGATATTGGCCCGACAACGCCAGGTGGCGACATCGCCCCCTTGCCCAAACATGGGAAATGAGTTTGGAGTCAAAGGCTGTAATTTGCATACATTTTTATTGCCATCGAGAAGATAACGAGCCTTTTCCCTTCGGACGTCTTTTGGTAGATAAAGGGGTTAGATAAAAGCTTAAAGGTGAAGAAAGGGTTTTAGTGGGGTTATTGGTTTTTAATAAGCAAATAAAGTCTACAAATATTAGTCTATAAATAAATGATAAATGTTTGGGGAAAGTTGAAAAATTGATAGATCTTAAGAAACCAGCATCGAGGTTGAATTCGTGCAAATGATTAAAGAAAGTTGGCACCCACACAATTGATTTGTAAAAAACAAAAGCGATGGAAATCTATACAGGTAAAAAAATTCTATAGATTACTGTAGAATTAGGCTTAATACCGTTGAATTAAATTAAAGGTCTATAGAATTCAATAGAACTTTTTTACCTGGGATGGTTCCATCTGAGGAAATCTTTGACGACGTTCATTTTCGTGACCGGAAGTGTTGTCTAAGGAGATTCATCCATACTAATGCAAACACCTTGTGCGGTCAATGCCTAGTCGATAAAGCAATAATTCGAACTAGAGGCGGTGTACTAAATGGCACGATTAGACATGTTTCTCTTGATTTACCGTTATTATATTATTTTTCCGAAATAATAAATAATGTGTTTTTGTCAATAGGGATTTTGCAATTAAGAAATAAAAACCCAAACTACCCCCCCCCCCCCAAAACTATCCCTAACTGTATCTTCAAACTTATAAATTCCATGTTAAATGTAAGTTAGATTTATATAATTAACATGGAATTTATAAGTTATAAGACATAAGTTTTGTTCTCCGCAAACTCGCTAATTTGTAAATGCACTTTTAAGCTTTGAATTTATGATTTTGTTATAACTGAATTCTGTTTTGAGAAAATCGACTTCAAAGTGATGTAAACCTATTAAGTGACTATGATTAGAAAGTTTGAGTGGTATTTCTAATTTGTTTCATCGATAGTGTTTAAAATCTAAACAAATTCAGGCACTTTGCGAGTATTTCGGGTAATTAAGAGTGCAAATAGAAGTGCGTTTGCTACGGGACATTGAGTGTTGTCAGTGGAAAGGAAACTGGGATGGGGAGGTGTGCAATGCCGGTGCGACGTCACCTGTGTTGCGCAGCTCTCCGAAAAGGGTAATTATGTTACCGAATCATCCGGGAATGAAGTGCGGTTCTTTAGGGGCGCCGTGTTCTCGTCTTTGCTTCTATGTGCAATCTTTCGGTCGCTCTAAATGAACGCCAGCCAAGCGTGTCGCAAGGAGAAGCTACACACGGCGCGAATACTTTTAAGTTAACCTATTTTGAAAATTGAATAGACCGAGGGAAAAAGAATGGTAAATAAGGATAAAAATTTGTAGGAAGTGAACGATCGAAAAAAGGGTCGTGGAATTTGATTATTGATGTATTTTAGGTTTATTAAGTTTATTTAAATTTCAATTTGATTGAAGATTTTATTATTTATTTTATATTAAAATTTTAGAATTGGAATGTGTTAAAATTAAACATGTGAGTCATGCCTTGGTAAATTGACCGTCTAAACGAAGTGACGACAAAATGATTTTAAAATTGGCAGAATTCCATAGACTACAATGGTTAGATTTCTCTTTTTAGTGTCCACCTGCGCCATGATGGCCGTGAAAGTTCCCGAGGGTGCAGTTTTGTAGAGTTATTGTTACGTAATATTGCGATTTCTTTAGAAATATGAAACGTATTTCATTGAAACAAATTTCCGTATAATTAATAATCTATAAAACGCCTTCTCACATTCCTCTTCTCACATTGCTTCCGGTTTTAAAATGGTTTCCTGAGCAGCTCGAAGCAACTTCTCGTGATTTTTTTGCGATTGAGTTTATTATTAATTGATCCAATCTCTGGGAATATTTTTATTTCGAAGTTAACTGTCTAATAGATGAAAAAAGGCGGATTTTTTTTTAGGCATCCCAAGCATTTAAGGAAAAAACTCAAAGCAATTTTGTTGTTTGTTTACTTGTAAGAGTCTTTTCGTTAAATTCAACCAAAATTCCATTACAACAAAACAAACAAAGTTAAATTTGCAATAACTGCGGTTAAGGTAATTTAACTAGTTGTCCAATTTAATTCGCTTGGTTACGATTTTTATTGTTTTATTCGAATAGTGAAAATATTCTTTGAGAAACACGGAATTATTCAGATTTGATTTTCAACATAAATATTTTAGCGCATTACCGCATGCAACCAGTCGATGGATAATTGGTTTGTAGCGTAAATTGCTTTTCCTATTTAATGGATTAATGTTTGAGGTTAAACTGATATAAATTTTTTTCTTAGATTTATATTCCTAATAAATATTTAATAAAATTAACCAAGAATATAACTTAAAGTATAATTATAGAATAAACCAGAAGCCCTTAATAAATCCACTTAAAAAGAAAATTAAAACGGAAGAATAATAAAATCTACATTTATATTAAGGGAGCTTAAAAACGGTTAAAAAATGTTAATTTTATTACAAATTTATTTTTAAAAATCCTAACTTTTTCTATAATTTTAGTCTTACTGAAATCGACTTCCGGTAGGCTTAACAGCAGACTTAGACGTGAACAGATGAACAGATTATAATATTGTGTAAAAACTCCTTGACATGAGACCATCTTGTTGTTGATCGTGAATAAATTTATCGAATTTATTGAAATCTGAGATATTTTTTTTCTTTTTTCTCAAAAAAAGGGAAAAAATGTTGAAAAGTTGGAAAATTCTATCATATCCACTACTCAGTTGTCTCTTATAATCAGGGATTATAGTTTGAGTTGGTATGATTAGATTTCATGTCGGATCTTGTCCATTCCGTGCCTTGAAGGGGTTCACTGAGAGAAAAATAAATCCAATTCAAAAGTTGACATCAACTCTCATACTTCTGTAGAGGAAGCTCGAAAAGGGAGAGATTCGATGCACCACATTTGCGACCAGATCATTGTCACATTATTTCGAAAGGGGATCATGGAGGGGGGGCGCCGAGAATGGGAAACTGGATTGATCAGAGTTTCTCGCCTTATATAGTGAGATCGTGACCACTATTGCGACCCCATTTCCCATCTCTTCAATATCGATGCTCATAATGCGCCAAAAGCGATTTAGTGTCCTTTTTTTTCTTATTTCTTTTTCCTTCGAAAAGATTTATTTCCGAGGTGGTTTCATGTTTTCAGTGCAACGCAAGTGTTGTTCTTTGAGAATTTTTAGGATGTTGTCACTTCTTTCAGCTCATGACACGTGTCAAGCTAAATTTGAAGTTGGAAAAATAAGAAAAGAAAAAAATAAAATGGGGGAGTCGATCATGAAATGGAGAAAAGAAGAAGAAATGTTTTTAAGTGGCTGAAGTTTTGTAGGGAGGAAGAAAAAAATTCAAAGTTTTAATCCCAGATTAGATTTTTGAGGAATTGAGAATTTTTTTAAAGGGTTAATCTGGGGGTTTAGGGACTTAAATAAAAAGTACTAACAAGTTGCATCGATCTGGCTGAGTGCTAACTCGGTGATAGATTGACAACTTCAATTCGAGAATTTTTTTTAATTTTTGGAGGTGAATGGATTTTTTGGGTACAATGAGCCACTGTCTGTTCTAAGCGCTGTATTGATTAGTCCCACTTTTCAATGCGGTTGCGTTGTGAATCTCATCATTATTTAAGTTTAAAAATGTAAATACACTTACTTGGATTAGCGATGTAAACAAGATAAAATTGTGAACTGTAATGCTGTAAATTGCTTAGTTTAAGCCGGAGAGATTAATTTTAATATTAATCTATTTATTTTATAATAAAATATAATATGAAAGCGAAGGGCAGCGTTTAGATTGCCGAACTCAATTACACCTCATTGAGCCTAATTAATCAATAAAGATTATGCGACAACAGGACAATGCGGTTCGTTCCATGAGTTTTATTTGAATTTGCGATTTAAAATTTGTAAAAATTTATAAACAATAATTAAATTCTTTGTAGTGTTAATAATATTGGGTTGATAGAAGATGGGTTCGCACATCTTTAATGGAGCAGTGACAATGGAGTTGTGAAAAGCTCTTCGTGTTTTGAATTAAAACTACAAGCAAGTATTGAAATTCATATTTTGCAAAACAATTCAAAGAGCGCAATCTGACAGCTGCACACATTCTCATTTAACCCAGCTTAAGGAAACGCTGATTTCTTCTACTCATTTCGAAATAATAGCCAACATTTGTATTCTACATTTTCTAAGCCATAAGCTCTTGTCTTTGTGATTCAAATTGAAATTCAATATTAAAAACAAAGTTAGGTTTAGTAGAATATATAATTTTCTGGGAAGTTCAACCGTGATTAGACTTTCTGGAAATTTATAACAAAAAAAAAAAATTTTTAAACTTCGCTGAGAGAAACAGTAACTCGATCCTCTCGCTTCCCGGGGCCCACCCATATTCATCACCATTTCACCCATCCTCATTCATTACCACAGCATCCATTGGCACAATTAACATCGTAATTCCTCTTCCCCTCCTCAGACTAGTCTGGAAACAGAAACATCAATTTCTCCTTTTTTCTCTTTGATTTAAAAAAAAAATAGCGACCGTTATTTGTTTTTAGTTCTTACGGCGATTTTTTAAAAAGATGTCGAAAATTAAAATGGTTTGCATGTCCTTGGGACATGGTTTTTAATTTGTTACCAAGTTCGGTATGCTCTTCATAATTACAAAGGTTTTTGTAGCACATGCTGATGTTGTACAGATAGATTTTGCCACCATGAATCAGAGTATTGATCTTTTCTTCCTTTTTTTGAAATCTGACACCACTTGTGTACAGATTCATTAGCCTAGACTGTCGTAAGTAGATTTAGCTGTTCCTCGTCCGATTAATTTATGGCGAGCACTTAAATGTATGAAGAGGTGCATGGTTGGGATAATGGGTGATATGAAGTTTGTGAAAAATAATAAAATAAAATAAAATCTGATATGAATATTGAGAAAGTGACAATTGAAGTGTAAGAAGGATTTTTGCTAATTGAATTTTCTTTTATCAGTGGAAGATTTTTCTTTTTTTGTGTTCTTTCAAAGATGATTCATTTTCATTTCTCATTTTGTTGTTTGGTGACAGGCCAATCGGAATACATTGTGCCCTGAAGTGCATTGTGGGTAGTGTCCACTCAATCACTTTGTGATTGGTCGGTTTTCAGTTTTCTTTGTATTGTGGATTTCTCAATTTTTTTCTCACACTAAGGCTCCATTGGCTGAGTTCTAGAAAAAATGTTCTAGAAAAAAATCTACTGGTAAAGTGTGTGATTCAATTGCAAGAATTTCTAGAATGTTAAATCTACACTTTAATTTTCTAAAAAATTATTTGTGAGGTTAAAGTTCTAAAATATTCACCCTCTTTGACATCAAAGAGAGGGAACTTTCAACTTAATTCAAAATGGCGGACAATGCAAATGACAGGGAGAATTTCATTTTTTTCTCCGCTTCGAGTGCTTTTATTCAACCACACAACAAAAAGAAAAACAACAACAAAGAAGTAGGCAATAAATATTTGAAATATGACCGCAATGGATTACTGGAACCAAAATCTTCCGGAACATTTGTTTTTCTAAGATTTTTCTAGAACTGATGCTCTTTCACGCAATCAAGAAGCCAGTAGTGTTTTTCGAACCGAAACAAGTTTTCAACTTTTCTAAATCAATTATTAAGAAGTACTTTTGTCCTTCACTTTCCCGTTTCGGGCACCTAAAAGCAAAAACATTTTTTCTAATGGACTCAAATCCTTTCAAGTTGGCATTCGAATGAATTTTTTCCCCCATCCATTCCTACTTGTTTTCTTGAGTTCCGAGGATCGAGAGGAAGAGATGTGGATCTTGTTCTTGGTCGCAGATTAGAGGCATCAGCAGTGAGTTGGAAGAAGGTCCTTGAGCGCGAAGAAGAACAAGCAAGGAGGTTTGAGAAATCAGATAAGACGCACGCTATTGATCACGTGTGTGCTCTACAACACCATTCCCTTCGACACTTTTTTCCGTGGCGAGGGTTTTATTCTGTATGAGCTGTCTCTCGCACCACCACAAATCTAAAAGCGGCACTTGATTTCACCAGGAGAAATAAAGGCGTTTGCTCGACTGCAACGCGATAGGTTCTACCATGCCGAGTTAGGGAAGCGAGGAAAAAAGTTATTGGCAAAAGTGCCGTGAGTAAATCAAGCAAGTTGTCGCCAACATGAAATTGGACGGATTTTTATCTTTATATTTTTTCGAGGATTCTTTGGCTTTGTTTCCTGACCAAATTTTTTACATAACTTAGCCGGCGTTGTATAAACAACATCGTGTTGACATGGTTAATGCAAGCATGCAACATCCTCTCCCATTCGACTTTTAGCCTCGAAGGGGACGCAGAAAGTGTTCTAGACGCTCGCCATTAAGTCTTGATTTATATTCTGTTCGGATGCCTGCGTTTATGACCGAGCTGCTCGACGAGAACCGGACGCATGCATTTCCATTTTGTGCATTTAATATATGAAGATGGCGGGTAATCTTTTCAGTTGTATTAGTTTGAAGTTTGCTGCAGGGTGTTGTATGGTAATACGAATCGAGCCGGGAACTCGTGTTTTTTCTTCTTCTCCTTTTTGTTAGCCTAATACAAAATCATGACGAAGGGGAAGGAAAAAAGGGGTATCATGCGTGGAAAGTTAAATCGGTTTGCAACGAGGCTTAGACAATGAGAGTGCAAGTTTCGGAGGAGGTTTGAATGGAAGAAGTGAGGTTTTTGCGGAAGGTGGTTTGTACTTTAGATGGGAACCATTCGGACTAGGAATAGCCGCTTTGGTTCTTGTATTTTTCTGGTTAAAGGAAAGTTTGGATTAAAGTAGTTGGAGTAGTTTGAATGGAGTTTTCCGGGTGGTAATGGTTAGATTTGAGATTGTATTTTATAAAGTTTGTACGTTACCTGTGGGAGTTGAAAGAATTTAGTGGATGGGAGTTAGTGGGCGGTGGTTGTAGAGTTTAAAGGTATGTTAGTGTTAATGGCCAGAAGCGAGAGGTTGGCTTGATTCATGGGTGGAAGGTTAGGGGTAAAAGTTGGGTTGGAGAATGGAAATTAATGTTTTAAAAGTTTATAAGAATTTATTTTGGGAATTAATGAGGGTTTTGGTATTAAGTTGACAAGCAGTTTAAGTTGGTAAGCGGATAATCAGTAGAGCTTGAAAAATATCGGATGTGGGGTTTCACTAATATTTATTTTAAATTATACAAATTTTTGCTTTACTTTAGATTATGAATTCTGAAAGATTTTCAAGCTGATAGCGGGTTAATTCATGTGAAAAGGAGAAATTATGAAAATAAATATAATTGTTAGGCAGATGTTCCATAAACAATTTTTTTTTTATCATTTGAGACACCCAACCCGCCATATTAAAGTTTTATTCTTTTATGAAACATTGTTAACTTAAATTCAATAAAACAATTGCAAATTTAGAATGACAAATTTACACTTTATTTATTTTAAAAAAAGCATTAAAAAATTCAAAGCAGCCGAATATGTTTAAGAATTAATGCATTTTCATAAACATTTTAATGCTTTAAAAAAAAAAAAAAAAAAAAAAAATGAATTTAAAAGTAATCAAAGATGACGGTTCCCTATCACATGAAGATTTCAAAATGATGACAACGAATGAACATGGAATCACTTTGAGAGCTCATTTATAAGAAAAATGTGAATTTATTATTTGTAGAAATAATTGTTAATTATTTCTAAAATTATAATACTTATTCATTTTTATTATACAGTTGTAAAATTATTTATTAAAATTTGACTGAGTAAATCATTGGCTTGGCCACATGGCAAACCAGATAATCATTCGAATCACTCATAATACTACACAACAGTGCGTCCAAAATTATCGGTAATTTTCACGAGTTTGACATTCAAGCACATGCCCGAATAGGCCTTCGCATTAACCGAGTGAAAAATTGTCAATAATTTTACAAACATATGTGGTATTTGGAGGATTATGTCAAAAGTCAACAGTTTGAAGTTGACCAAAAATATTATCGCTACACGCTCTTAAAGGTCAAACCCCATTGGCTCAATTCAAACCTTTCCCACCTCATCATTGGCCGAAAAATATTGAGAGATAAAATCGAGATTACAAACGAGTTCGGGAATTACAATGAGCCCTTGGTCAAACAAATGTCGAGCCAAAAGCTTAAAAATTGGCTTGACCTGTGCGACAGCAGTGCTGCGAGAGAGTAAGATTTAATTATTGCTGCAGCTAAATGATTAACTGCCTATTATTTCACTATGTAATTCAGTACTTATTATTATGTCATAACTCAATTCAAGCCTATCCACTGACAAATGCGATGTCAGATGGTGCTAAGAGCCTAAAGCTGAAACAAGTGTAAATTTACTAGGAAATGGGATAAGTACAATGCGAATTGACAGCATGCAGTCCCACGTGATCCAATCTAACCCTGGGTCAATGAATCCTGTCTTTCTCGAGTCAAGTTTTATTATTTGCGACCACTTAAGAAGAAATGACTGCGTTTAAAAGGAGAAGGATAGAATTAAAGTTGTTTTGGCATTGCCTAGAGATAATAGTCAATATTGGACGAGAGAAGTGAGTCGTTCAAGAGATTTGGAATCAATTCAAAACGAGATGAAGATTGTGTTATGCATTAATATGGCATTAGTGATACGAAAAGTTGACTGCGCAAATGTTGAAGAGAGATTAGGTTAACATCTGCCTTCTCCTCCGGCTAGGACCAAATGCTGACATTAGAAAGGAGCGAGATGATCATCTTGCAAATGTTATGTTGCTTATCACGAGCACTCGGGTGTAACTGTTCAATCTCGCTCAAGCCAATGGCATTTTGAGTAGAAACTCTTAAACCTTAGTTATTTTATGTAAATCTAGAGTTTATGGTTAGTTTTAGTGTTTTTGTAGTTTCTTTACCTTCTTAGAAGATGTGCCTATCAGGGAAACTTTGTCTTTTGGATGTCAGAGTGCAGAAGGTAATGGCTCATAAGACCGGTTCCGGCTCTTAACAAGATTTTATCTTGTAAAGTTACTGGTAAAAGTTTAAACAAAATTTTTTTTGCGGAAATAATAGAAGGGTTAAGGGTGAAAGAGTTTTGAAGAACAGTTTGTTTTATGGATTGATGTATACTTTTCTGGTTTGGTGTGGTTGATTTTTATTGCAAGAGGAAATGTGAGGAAAAGTTCAGATTAGCAAGGATGTGTTAAACTTCAACCAAAGTTACCGGTTGGTTAGATGTCTGGTTACCCGCAGTTCGTAGTGATTAACCATGCATTTTGGAACATTCTGGTTAAATGCGGCATTGCCAGGAACATCGGTTAAAGTGGTACGATGAATTAATCACTAACGTGTAAACCACTTGGAATTAAAAAGTAAGAATGACCAACTGACCATTGTAGATAACTAGATCAACTTAAAGTAGATTGCAGTGGTTTAAAATAGAACGTATAATCTGCTCCTAAAAATTAAAATTTCAACGAGTTTTTGCTAATTCTTTTATTGACGCTTCTGTCCAACTACTTTTGAACTTTTTTTTCTTCAACACTCCGAACTTTTAACCCCCATTTCCTCGTTGCCATGCCAACTACTTTGGTTAGAAATTCCAACCCGCCTCTTTTGGTTCTTGTGTGCAAATGCATTCCATCGAGCCTTGTCGTATGCTTGTTGACTTGGGATCGATCCAAGAGACTTCTGCGACGCCATACATAACTGATGAATGGTCACCCGTTTAACCTGCAGCTTGTGACATGGAAATGAATCTCCCATGATGCATCACCCACTTCTTAACCACCGCATAAAGAGGATTAAAAACACTTAATTACATAAAACTTAAATTACTTCCGATTTTATTATAAATTTTTAAAGAATACAACAATATTCAAAGAAAAACAATTTTCCTTCACGTTTTCAATTTTGAAAATTGAACGCCCAAGAAAAACAAAGTCAAAATTGGTTGTCCACTGACCCTTGTTTCTATGCTCCGTCTTGCTCGACTGACATCCCAGGTCAAAGCATTGCCATCAAGTAGCCGCAATGTCCAGCAGTAAAAATTGTAGGAGTCTTCTGAAACAGCTGGTTGAGTAGTAGGGGGGAACTCGAGGGTGGGGATGTCCAATCTCGACCGTGGTCGTAAAGAAAAAGGGAGAAAGAGATAAATGTTTTGTTATGTATTGAAGAACCTCAGCCATTTTCCACTTCTTGTGACCATCAGTTTGATTATTTTTCACCTTATAAGGACAAACAGTTTATTAATTTACAGGAAAACAAGTTTAGTTTGTTGCAGATAAAATAATTATCGCTAGAGGTAGGTTCTATGTATCTCGACGCAGGTACGGGGCGTAGTTATGATGTAAAATTAAGTTGCAGTTGCTATTCCTTAAGTGCCCTTCTTCCCTAATGGGTTTAAAAATATTCGTTTCGTAGCGGAAGATAAGGATTTTATTCATAGGAAACATGTCACGCGGGGATCTGCCATAAAATGTTAAAATTTGCATATTTTTGATAATGAGAAAAGTTTTTTCGCAACTTTTTATATTTTTTTGTTTTTAAAAAATATGAAAGTCGGGGTTATGTTTGTTGGTGGTTGCAGATAGGATCGGTGAGATGAGGTAATTTTAATTTTAATTTTGTGCAATTTTGCATGCGTCAAATGAAGTTGCACCTGTGAGCTTGTTTTTGGTTTTAAAGAGCATTGGCTCAGTTTGAAAAGTGATTTACTAGGTATTAACTCAGTTTAGTAGCAGCATTGAAAGTGATTTAGTAGCTACTTAATCAGTGCTTTCGGTAGTAAATACGAATGGATTACTGGAATGTGATTTGAAGGAATTTCTGTTATTTAGATTATTCTTCGAGTAATTCCAGATGACTTGCACAAAAAGCGGTTATTAGGAGACCATAATGGAATTTTTAAGTAAAAAAAAATTCGATTCGAGCCAACAATTATTTATTGTTGCATCATTAAAAATAAAAGCCTTTGTGCATAAATGCGGGGCATTTAATCATTGAAGCGTGACATCGAGATTTAATGAATTTTTACTTTTTCAAAGATAATTAGCAGGTGTATAAAATATTTGCATTTTTTTTCTAAAACTGAAGTTATTTAGCACTTACCATGCAAATTATTGATATAACTTCAAATGATTTGTAGTATTACCGTTAAAAACTGAATTGAAACTGCAGTGCGCCAAAATAACTGCAGATAAATTTTTGTACGCAATCATTTTTGGTTATTTAATAAGTAATAGATTGTTAAGAATGATAGTATAATATCAGAAGCATTATTATTTTTGCATCTTTTTACTCGGATTTGCCGGATTAGCAAACAAGCCTAATATACATTAATTCTTAAACCAACAATTGCAGCAAATTGCGTATTTCTAGCCGTTATGCTCTGCTTGTTACCTTCGCGCAGAGAATATAACATTTCTCAACCCAGAAAATGATGCCCTCATGCCTTTTAATTTTTAATGTTGACATTGCGAAGTATAATTTAAGGTTTCTCTCTCTTCGCGCTCCCTTTTCCTTCATTTCCTGGCCGAGCTAATATGAAATTGGTGCCGACTGAAGCTTGATTATCATCATTCCCCAAGTGTTACATTACCCATGGTGCATTGTATTGCGCTCCATTTACCCTTGGCCTTCACTCGACAACACATTGCACGTCCACCGGCCACGTGTAATTGGCTCGCTGCTGACCACAGTGCGACATTTGAGGGGAAGTCGGATAGGGGATGTGGAAAGGAAGAGAGGGAGAAAAGAACAAACGGAAGAGTGAAATATTGCTTTTCCCCCACTACCGGCTCCCCTTTTCTCATTTTTTTCCTTCTCCTTTTCTCATATCGCGAATCATCTCCTCTTGCAGCCTCCCACCCATGCGAAGTCTCTGGAGTAGGGCGGGGAAACCGTTGCAGAATCGCTCGATGGGTCCATGACTATGAATTATAGAGAGGACTTTGCTCCCAAGCAGGAAAGACTCGATCGTTGTCATAATGGAAATATCCTGACTGCATCAATATACAGGACGTGGTTTGTGTTTGCAAACTCATCTTAAAGAGTGGTCTGGCTCGGGGAAAAATGGCGATCGGGTGTGCATTGAGAGAGAATGCAATAAGGGTATTGTTGCGAGTCTTTGTTTGAGGATTCGGTTTAAAATGGCTGAGTAAGAAAGAAATTACTAATGGACAAGCAGGTGCAGTCGGATTTGTGCTTGGGAATGCGACATTCGATAAATGGAATAAAAGATTCATGAATTCAAAAAGGTTTAAAGGATTATGGAGTCAATAGATTCAACGGATTCAAAAGAATGGAAAAAATATACTTTAAAAACTCGAGAGATTTAAAGAGCTTAAAAAATGATGGGAAGTCTTGAATATCAAAATATTTTGTAAAGAAATTATGAGGAATTTAGCTATTTTTAGTTATGATTTGAGCAAATACTTAATTTAATCACGTGATTATACAGTTTGGTTGCAAAGGTCAAATTTAGTTAAATTAAACACTCAATGTTTTGAATAACGTTCTGAGAATTAAGTTAATAACAAACTCGCGAGCATGCGCAATAAGAGAAAAGAAAATGGAGATCAATTTTGATTTGATCGAAACTTCTTTGATCGTGTTGCATTTAATTTTGTATTTTTCAATAAATTTGGTAATAGGATCGAGTTTTGGGCTCGAATTCAATTTCACAAAAACCAAATCCTAATTACTCAATTCCAAAATATATTGCGTTTTGCGTATTTGGTAAACCTTAAAATCGCCAAATCCCCATTAAAGTGATTTAAAAACTATTGACGTAAACAAAATGATCTGATTATGGACTGGGAAACTCCAACATTACAAATTCAAAGGTGCAACCGCCATTAGCCACGCTCCTCTTCCTTTTCATACTCATCCATCCCAGAAATACGTTATGTAGCTTTTTGGGAGGGGCTACCAGGCAATCTAACTCCCAACATCCAACATACAACCTCACTCGGGTCACATGACAAATTCTGTCGGCCAGAAGCCCATAAGTCACACTTAATGGCGGGTGTTCGGACCCACTGGTTAATACGCTGTAGGCTGAAATGAAAGTAGGGGGGATTTGGCGGTGCACTTTTGTTTTCTTGCATTCGCGCCCACTAGATGACGATTAATGTAGACAAGTTTGCAGGCGAAATGGCACCACTAAGAGGTTGAGGATTTGGCATAAGGTTGATGGCTTTTAATTTGTCTCCAGAGGAGTGTCGCAAATGCGCCGAGCTTGAGCAAAGGAGTAGTAGTGCGAGTGAATCAGGTATGTGTGCGTATAGTAATAGCACGAGGGAGGAAGTGAAATGGGCAGATGGGCGAATGAAGTTTAAAAATGCGAGTACAGCCATTTCCCCACTCCATTAAGTTTTGATGCCGTTCTTTGTACCTCCCTTTTCCGAGAAAGAGAAAAGAAGGATGGGTGGGGGCGGGAGCTGCGAGCTGGGAGCTGATAAAGGAAAAGGACGGGTCCTTTTGTACTCGGGGAGGGAAAAAGGCTCACGAGATTCGGTCGATCGCTTGTAATGTGTGACAGTTTATGGCGTCAAGTGTGACATGCGATACAAATTTTGTTATTGTTGTTTGTCCGTAAAGCGGTTTGGGTGTTACGAGGTGATGTGGGTTTGTGTTTTTAGTTTAATTTGATGGATTATTGAATTTTTTGGGGGGTTTTGAAGCGGGAATTGGTAGTGAAGGTTTCGAAATTGCGTTTTATAAGGAAACGTATCGAGTTTTGGTGAGTTTTGTAATTGGAAATGGAATTATGGGTGGAATTGAAGGTTGTAAACATGTTTGGTTGAAATTGTGTGTTGCGGGTTTGTTTCCGACTGTTGATTCTAGTCAACAAGTCGATTAAAGACGAGAGATTGTTTCGGAAATTTGAAATCGATTGAAGTTGATAAAATGTTTGGGAAAATTGTTTTAATTCTATTGTTTTTGTTTTTTTGGATTTTTTCGAGATGTTTCGTCTTTAGTGTGTGAGTTTTGTTGAAATGACAACCATTTCGAGATACGACAATGGGGCAAGAGAGGAAGAGTAGAATGAAGTGATTTTTTTTCTTTTTATTTTTGAAGAAAGTTGTGTTGTGTCTGTAAATGTACTGAAATAATAATGAAAGAAGTGCATTTGGTTTTGTGAGCATTAGGGTTATCTATATGAAGAGAAACAGAATGTCTGATGCACTCACTTCTGGAAAGTGGTGTCGGAAACTTGTGATTGCTTGCAGTTGTAATAAAGTTTATTAGGAAATTTTAGAATTTTTCCATTGAAAAGTAGTTGAGGGGAGTGGAGGAGTAAATAAGAGCAGGTGGTCGTGGTTGAACGGGAATTGCTCAGGGGGTTTATTGGTTGGTGGATCTGTTTTGTAAATAAGTAAATATTTTTGTTTAATTAGTATTCGATTTTGAAAATTTATAAATTTTGGTGAATTTAGTGAAAGTTTGGTGGAATTTGATTAATTTTGATGACATTTACTGTAAGTTTGATTATTTTTGTTGAGATTTGGTGAAATTTTGGAGAATTTTGATAAAATTCATCAAATTATTTGGTTTTAAACGAAGAATTACCTGCTGCCCCTGAGCTTCGCTGCTGAGCTTTACTCGTTTTCAAATGAAAATATGAAAATTTATATAACTTTAGAGAAAGTTTGTTGAAATTTAGTGAAAATTTGATAAATTTCATTAAATTTAGTGAAAATTTGATAAATTTCATTAAATTTAGTGAAAATTTGATAAATTTCATTAAATTTAGTGAAAATTTGATAAATTTCATTAAATTTAGTGAAAGTTTGATTAATTTCTACGAGCTTTAGTGAAATTTGGAAGAATTTGATGAAATTTATCAATTTTATAGAATTTAAAGGAAAATTCCCTGCTGCCCCCGAGCTTCACTGCAGAGCTTCACTCACTTCCATTTAAAAACGTGAAAATTTATCTAGATTTTCATACTCCCAGTCATCCATTTATAAAATTTTCAAAAACTTATAAAATTCCAAAAACCCCCCCGAAAAAATCCATACTTTACATGCAAAAACTCAACCCATCACTCAACAGTGATGCTTCCACTCTTCAAAATGCGATCAAGGCGGGTCAGAGCGCTACTTTTTTATGGACGCTTTTGACCACATCTCATCGTAGATCAAGAACGCAACACGGAGTGCATTCCAAAACACTTACAACCCTAGAAAACCATTAAAATTTCACAAAAAAACCTCAATTTTATCTCAAAAAAAAAAAAAAGAAAAAAAAAAAAAGAAAACAAGGAAAACAACATATCGCAGCACGGCTTTCCCAATACAAAATTCCTGATAGACACCAAGTTAGGTGATAAAGGTGGATAGTGGCGGAATATGAATATTTCATGCAGCGCACACATTTCCCTCCCACTCGATGTGTTTATACGAGTTTTCCTTTTTCGATATTTCCCCCCCACTCGTTATCTAAACTGAGACGATTTTATTTGTTTCGTGCGCGTGACTGAAACTTTCAACGTTCTGACCCGTCGTGTGACACTCGTGACAGTGCGATACACAAATGTTAACGCAACCGTAAGAATTAATAAATGAATCAAATTCGAGTGCACTTTATGCTGCCATGACAACAAGCCAATCTTTACCGCTTTTTAAATGTTTAATGCGCGTTTCCCCGATTTTCGATTGCACTGTTGCATGGAAATCCCTTCTCTCGAGATTTTTCAGTTCGCTGTGACAATAAAATTGAATTTTTCCTGTTTTGATTAAAAATATATAAGATGTTTGATGTTAATGCGGAGTCTGGATTGAAGGGTTAGTTTTTTGAGACCGGTATCGACTGATTTATTTATTTGTATGAATTTCCTTCCTTGTCAAAGCCGTATTTGTCAAAAGACGAGGAAATTGTTGAGTTTTGGTTTGAGAGGGAAAAGAAAAAAGAATTGGATTGCGAATGGGCGGAGTGGGAGGATTTGTATTAAAGGCGAGCTTAAAATCGTACGCACTAGAGGGTAAAAGAATAAGTTAACTGGCATCGGGAATCGAAAGTAGGAGGACCCTCCAGTCATCTCGTTAAGGATCGGGTCAAGATTAAACTTGCTCCCCTCCTTGCTCTACCATCGATCGTCACACACGTGCACCACATACTTTTTGACATGTTTTATTTTTATTTTTATCTTTTTTTTAAAAAAAAAAAAAAAAAATTTTTTTCACACATGTCAGTGATAAAGTTGTGACTTGTGCAAAAATTGAATTTGCTGATTTTGATGATTTTTTTAAAATTTCTTTTTGGAATTTTGAAAAAAATAGAAATGTTCGTGACTCGAGGAAAATTAACTAATCTCGACTTGAAAATCGAAAGAATTTTCTTGGAATTCGCTGGAATTTACTTGGGAAGCTCAAGGATTTGCTCGTGGAAGTCCCAGATGGTTGTTTTCTAAAATATCCTTTATAAATCCAAGCCGTAAGTAATATAATTTTAAGATACACACCTTACGGAATGCTGTAAAACTTAATTACAATTTATCTCGCAACCGTATTACAACCCACTCGCAAGTTTATGGCACATTACTCTACAGAGTGCTAATTTAATGCGGTTTCAGCGGTAAAATCCTCTGGGAGTTTTTTCAAAATTTCAAAGTAAGAAAGAAAATCCGAGATCTGGCAGTTCTTCAATTACTAACGTCATTATTTACGTTCTTTATTTTACATCCCTAAGCTACGTACCATAGGAATGTATTGAAATTTATAAAATATTCCATCTTTGAGATTGTTTTATTCCACCGAATAGAATACGTTTTGAGGTCAAGTCCAGCTTTGTTCGGTGTGATTAACTCGGATATACTTGAAGGATAAAATGGATTTACAATTATCGCACCGCTTTCGAGCGAGAACACTGTGATTAATCTCAGCTTAGATTTTCCCAAGCAGACAGAGACCAAAGAAAAGCGAAAGAGAAAGTTTAACGATTTTTAATTAAATTTTCTTACGAAATCGTCGAGTTTATTTGTTTTATTGTGGGATAAATTTGTGGCAACTGTCGGGTCGGAAATCAGAGGAACCATGTTGGTTGAATGGGTTTTCTGTTTGTGTAAATACGTTGCGTATTGATTTGTCTGCAAAGTAGCGTGCAGGGAAGGCACCTTATGGCGTGTTTACTTCGTACGCCATCTTGCAGCTGCACCGCACTTTCGGTCGAGGTTGCCGTGTTTTTTGTAACAACAAAAGCTCATGAATTTCACGACGACAAAAGTCACGCAACTTAACAAACTCGGTGTCACGAAATGCATGTCACCTTTGCATTACACAAATATGACGGACAGATTGGAGTCGAGTCTTTATGGAAAAATGATGTTTGAAAAGTTCGTTATTCAGAAACAATCAATTCACTGGTTTGAATCTGACATGAAAACAAATTGTTTTTCGTTATCGTTAATCATAAACGACTGATATTTCTTTAACAGTGGCCAGATTTATAAGTATGAAGTGACAAAAATATTTTAGAATCCAATATAGTCGAACCTTGTTATGATGAACATGATGAAATTCTTGTTATAACGAAATGATCCGAAAACTAGTTCCCTTTTTTGCTTTGATAGACCGAGAAACCTTTTTTAAAAAAAAAATTTTTTTAAATCTGAAAAGTCAAGAACGAGTAATTTCAAATATAATTTTAATTAAATAATTTTATTTAAATAACATATTGCATTATATGCTACAAGATAGAGCAAAAAGAATATTTTGCTAAATAGCCCCGCTATAACGAAATTATTTTGCAAATTCGTTGTAACGGGGTTATATTATAACGAATTTTTTCTTCGTTATAACTGGGTTCTACAAATCAATCCGCTCCAATTAAAGTCTCCGACAAAACAACTCGGCGCACCAAAGATGTGTAAAAATCATTTATAAGTTGCAAGGTCGACTCGACAATTCCATTTCGATATACAAACATTTATAAGTTGATAAAACCGTTCCTTCCAACTCCAATATTGACCAATACACGCTGTTTACCGAGAAACGACATGGAATCGCCAGTTGTATTGATGAGATTTCCCCGAACCCCCAACTGACCCATGTAGCCATTAATTTCTTTCCTTACCCCCTATTCTCCTTCTCGACCAACTTATAACCTTTGGACATCTTAGCGGTGGATTGGCCGCCCTCAATCCACTCCAAGTGACACCTCCTCGCAGTTCCGAAGGTAAAGTGGGTTGAGGTAAAATCTCGCGCCATCTTTCTGTGCGCGGGGGCTGTTTTTTTCATTTCCGGTGGGTTTTTACGGGTTTTTTGCGATAAGAAGGTACGGGGTGGGAGGAGGGAGTTTCGGGATAAGATTGAAGGGCAGCCAGACGACGTGAAGCAATCAGTTTGTGTCAGCGTCCGAAGAGAGTTGTGGTGCTTGTCTTAAAGTATGACATCGGGGAGGACAAGTGGAACGCGCTGAGTTTGTGTTTGTGATGGCAAAGATGTGGATGGGGGGTAGGGGGGGTGGAATGGCTTAAAGTGAAAACATGAATCAAAATTTAATCGGTTTTTCGCATCTTTTAAGAGGAGATTTCTCATTAACATTAAAGCGCTTTGTTGTGGAGATTATGATAGGGGAAGGAAGGAGGGAAGAAAGTTCAATTTGGTTTTTAAATTTTTTTGGTTTTTTTTTTTTTTTTTTTTTTTTTTTTGTTGTTTGTTGGTTTTTGGTAATTAATTGCATAGCTTTATAATTGTAATCTTAGGTTAAGTGAGTGATTTGACAGTAAAGGGGAATGGAAAAGCGGTTTGGATTTATGATGTTTTGTAATCTATCAAGGAAACAAAGTTTGGTAAATTCGAATTGGGAAGTTGCTGGAAATTAATTTGTGTTTAGAAATTTTTTTCGGAATTTTAAGTAGGAATTTAGTTAAAATTTCGAGACAGTCATTTTTTCGAAATTTGATTTTTTTTTTTTCTTTAGAAATTTGAATTTTTTTTTTAGAAATTTATTTTGAATCGAATTGAAATTTTTTCGAAATATGGATTTTTTCGAAATTTTGGAATGAATTGAAATTTTGAATTTCTCAAATTTAAAATTAAAATTTCGAAACATTTAAACTCATTTCCACATCCAACCACACAATTTTCTTCATTTCCAACATAAACAATAACAAGTCCCAGTGGAATCTATTTTCTACATCTCGGTATTAGCAATCCATGAACCCAAATTACATTAACCCAATCCCCAGAGAATTTTATACATAATTACGAACAGGGAGTCTTTGCTAACTGAATGACTATTAATCGCATCATTAATCGACTCTATGCGGGCACTGTACGCATTTCAAATGATTTTTCCACAAAAAAAAATTATACCGTGAAATTTGCAAATAAAAATTTTCACGGTCGTAGCAGACTTAAAGACGATTTTCCACGCTCAGCGTCTTAATTTATTTTTTAAAGACTAAACTCTTCTATTAACTTTAATAACTCGGTTGCTCGAGATACGGTAGATGAGGGGTAAAAAAGAAGAAAAAAACAGTAAAAAGTCTATTATAAAGACATAAAAGTCGATATTAAGTCGAGTTTTCTCATACCTGCGGTGGCTGTAAAACGAAGCCATTGCTCCGACTGCATCAATCTTTTATTTCCCGAAATGCAACATTTTTTTTTCGCTTTAAAATTTAAAACGGTACATTTTCCGTATTAAAATTTAAAAAAAAAATAGTTTAGAGGGACTACGCATTTCTTGAATTTCTTGCATAGTAAATTGCGTTGAGAGAGTGAAGAGAAAGGGGACGGCGAGATGTCACGGATCGATGCACATTGCTTAATATTAGTAGTAGTAGGTAGGTGAAGCGCATGCGCCGTGCTGAATTATAAGAAACATTAACTCGCAGGTTTTGTGAGGAAAAAAAGGGAGTTTAAAAGGCGATGTGTGCAGCCCTGCTGTGTCTAACTAAAGGTGCATGACGGGATTTGTGCAGCTGATGTCGTTGGCGTCTCGAGAGCGGGCAATTATGAGCACGTGCGACTTATCCTTAAGCTCGGCGTCTGTCAAAACTGAAAATGCAAGAGCTGGAGTGCGAGTTTCGGGCGTTTGATTCCATTACTGTATTTTTATGTTTTCGGGGCAAGGAAAATTGAAATTAAAATATTTTGTTTTGGAAATGGAATTTTGAAGTTGGATATTGTTTTTTCTTTTTTCTTTTGCGAGTTGGTGTTGGGGGAATTGAACTGGAAAAAGGGAGGGGAATTTTTTTTTTTCGGTTGAGAAAACCGGAACTGTTGCACCTTTTGGAGAAAAGCTGAAGATGAAAATCTTGAGTTGAGAAAAGGAGAGAAAATCTGTAGAAATTTTAATGCAAATGGGGGAATTTGGCCCATTTTTTAAATTCTTTGTTGAAAGTTTATAAATATTCAGTGGAAGTAAAGTGTGTTGTGTGGAGAATTAAATTTTTTTCTCGAGAAAATGTGCGGGTTTTCGAGCCATTACACTTGTTCTGTAAAAATTCTAAAGTTCTAAGAAATCATTTTGGAATCTGGAATTTTAATATTTGATTAATTTTTAAAAAAAAAATATTCAATAACAACAAAATTTTCTCAAAATTGATAACATTTTTTTAAAAAAATACTAAAATATAAAAATAATTCCAATTCCCAGAATGCAAAGCACAATGGTCCATTTTAACGCGCTTGAAAGAGAAAAAATCCTTTTATTTCTTTTCCCAATTGGATTCACGTATTGTTACTACGAAAACATTCAATACTACGCTTATAATGCTTGTGAGCATTTAATCCCTTTTATTGGTCATGTCATTCTTCATCAGTAAATCATTTATCAAAGCCTCGTTTTCGCTGCTGTTCCATTAACGTGTGAGCACACGAGCTAACTAATTCACTTTTCTCTCGTTGGCCTGTATTTTGCACGGGATTCATCACTTTGTCGCTAATTGGCCAACTCAACTCTTGAACTCCAGCTTTAATTACTAACGTTGGAATCAGCATTAACTCCATCTTCGCCTTACTTCCAAGATCTGATACAAGTCGAAAGATTTTAATAATTAAACAGAAAACTTAAAAATTCGAAAACAATTAAAATTTTTTATTTTATTCAACAATATCAAGTTCACGAAAAATAATTTTTTTTAAATAATGGCAGACAGTACATCCTATCGCAATATAACAAGCAATGTGTTGCCAAAGTTATCACTTCAACTTATTTTTTTCGAAGTCTCAATACAGAAGTTATTTCATTAGAGACGAAAATCCGACACATCTGTTGGATTTTTTTCGGGTAGACCATTTTGGACCGCGATAATCACCTCTCCAAGAAGAAGCCATTTGTTCATCTGTCTAACTAAGAGTCTTTGCTTGAGCCCCTCGGATCGATAAACCTTAAAAAATACTGAAAATAAATAAAAGGTATCGAGAAAATAAAATAAAAAAAATTAAACAAAAAAAAGTGTGGGGCGAATTAGGGTTGGTCAGGTAGATAGATGTTTTTATTCATTTAATCTGCGCAGTTTGGACCGGAAAATTACTGCGACAGTGGCTGAATTTGAAGTAGGAGAGCTTTTTTGGTGAGCCGCCCGTTTTCCTATCGGAAAGTAAATATCGTTATTGCTGTACGGGAAGAGCTCGGCCGGAAAGACGCCAGAGTTGATAGAAAGAGTGGTATATTATCGAGGAAAAAAGAAAAACAAGTTAACGATTGACGGCCTTAAAGTCGTTATTTTTTTTTTTTTTTTTTTTTTTTTTGTGGGGTGGGTGTAGAGTTACTGCTGGGACCGAGAATTTACGGAGCATGAATAGTAAGTAGGTGTATGTCTCAAAGTGAATTATAACGCTGTATATATACCGAATCTGTTCATTAGATGTGGGATGCTGTAACTATGGAAACGGAAGAATTGACGCTTAAGGCGATTCGCTTTGAAATGTCAAAAAATTTAGTTTGAATTTGATTAGAGGTGAAGTGCCCTGTCAAAAACACACCAAAAGGGATTTGGAAAATCAGGAGAAATGACAATTGTTCGTTTTCTGTGCTATTTGTTGATTGGATTAGGTCAGAATTTCCCCTCGCAGCTAGTAAGCTACTGTATTATTCTAACAGTAATTCTAATAATCTTTCTGATTCGAAATGCAAATCGAATGTTTCTGCATTTCGTGGAACTCGGTTGCAAATGCATCATTCAAAATTCCTTAGTAAGGGGTGTGCGATATTATTTTTTTCTGAATGCGGTGTCATGCGATAACGCGATATTTCAATATTGCGATATTTTTGAAATTTTTTGCGAAAATTAAGAAAATTGAGAAATAACTAGAAATACAGAAAAAATTACAAAAATTTCGCAAAAAATTTCACAATAACATCTATTATCGCGATAATTATCGCAAAAAAACTGCAATAGCCATATATCACATTATCGCACATCCCTATTCCCCATTGTTGAATTACCACAGCCAACAACTCAGAACATCGTTTATATTTTAATTAGGTCTGGTTGTCGAGTGTTGCCCAATCCCGAGGAAACAGTTAACACAGTAACATGTTTTAATGGGATTCAAGGCGAAAATTCACATTACTGATTCGCATTACTTCAAACAACAATTTAATAACTTGACTTTAAAAAAATCACCGAATCTCGACTTAAGGGCCCTCTTTTATTACCTCAAACACAACACAGTAGACTTTTAATGAATTAAAGTTGTGACCATACTTCGAGTTAAAAAGATAGCAAAGCTCAGCTGATGCAACTCTTTCTAATTGCACCTCTTGTGTGCGTATAACTCTACTCTAGGAGTTCGGGGTAAATACAATATTCCTCGAGTGGGACCCTTCTTATTGGCAGAAAAAGAGTAAAAGAAGGACCGTGCACGCGTCTAATGAACGCACGCGTCTTCACTTGTTTGGCTTTACTCGTGAAGCCACTCGTGCAAAGAGGGGAAGCGGGTGAGGGAACCGACGGCGTTCGCGCGTGGTGCTGCACAGACGCCCGAGTATCTAAACACCTTACACTCTTTAAGCTTAGACGAGGATTTTATAGAATTTGATAAAGGTGGAATTACGCCACGCCGCTCCAACCCGTCATCATTACCGCTCTTGTTATTTTATATTTTTTCATTTTTCATTTTCCCCCTCATCCTTAAACGCCATTTTACGGCTGCAGGCCTATTACTGATAAATAGGGGGTTGTAAAGGGTTATAATTATGTTTATAGAAGATGCTTTTTACTATAAAAGTGCTATCAAGAAAATAGCAGTATGCGAAAGGCAAAACGTGAATGTTTAATGCGATCCCTAACCCTTTTCTCTTTGCAGCGAATGCACTTGTCTCTCGACAAGCCAGTGTTTTGAGCACATGTTAATAATGCATTGAAGAATCTCAACCCTTTTCCTCCGTAGCAACCACTCTGCCTCATTTTTCATTTCCGGAATGGATCGTTCCCTTTGGCTCCCACTTGTATTCCCCCTTCCCACTTAGTTCTCATTGCCCGTCATGCATCTGTCTGTTTATCTTTCAACTTTGAAGAAGGGGTGGGTGGCGGGAGTGTGGTTAGAGGGTTTGCTTTCGACATTGACGCAGTTTTATAGCCGCTCGAAATGTTGGCGATGTTAAAAGCTAATCTGTGCATGGGGAAGGCGATCGGGATTTTGATGGGCGCGCATAACACTTGGTCCCTTTACTGGGCCCGTAGCCACTCATCGAGCCTGGCATTCAAAGCCTCTTTACGCTCTTTAATTTTGGCGAGGAAATTTGCTGTTGGGTCGAGCGCGTATTAAGTTGAAAGATATTCGAGGCTTGGGTATTGAATTAAAATATTTTGCTTAACGGTTCAGAAGGTGTGGTGCTGGGAAGCTTCACCGCAATTTGCCAGATGCAGATGAGTGTGCAAAATGGTCAAATGCACGCCCCACCCTAGGTAAAGCACTGCTGCTTCCGCTTTTTAATCTGCGGTTGCCGTGGTTACCTGCACAAAGGGAAAAAATGGAGCTTTTGTTTTTTATTTCCCTCTTAAATAAGGAGAAATTTACATTAGCTGTTTTGTGGTATTTTAATTATTAATTTGAATTTTATTAACTTTGTTAATATTTCACACGGCGTTGTGACTAAACATTGCTCGCAACGTTGATGGCATTTTCCGGAAATTTTTGGTTAAAGACCGAAGTGCTCGAGTTTATTTGCGTCAAAAACTTGGGGATGATTAATTACAGTGAAGTCTTAAGTGGTAGATTTCGGGGCGTATCGAATGTTGAAATACGAGATGAATGTATTTATATTGTTAGAGGATGGGAATGCAAGAGATATAGGAGGATTCAAATTGGAATTATTAATGCTCGTATGAGAGAGTGGGAAATCCCACATGCGAGGGGAAGATTGAGAACCGGGGAGTTTGATTTGTAAGAATAGAAATGCTGTGTTGCTGAATAGGATAAAGTTCTCGTTGAAAAGAATAAAGCTCTTGTTGGTTATGTTGTACGTTATCAGATATATTTGATTTTTAAAATCAATTGATTACAATTTTCCGGCAAATTGCATCGAACCTTTTATATTTATGCTTGAATTAGTTGGTTTTGAAACAATTTCTTGGTTCCCTAGAGTCCACTGACGTGATAAATGGGTACAAGTCAATTTTAAGTTGCCATGTTTACAGTTTTAATTTGAAAAGAGATGTTTTACAGTGTATTTTCGAAAATCAGTTTAAAAGTTATTAATTGCTGGGTTTAGTTTATCCAGTCAATTGGTGTTGCTACACTAATTGCTACAACAATTAGCTTGTTTCTACACACACTCCACTGACTTTAAAATTAATAATAAAATTAAATATCTCTACCATGTTTATCTCCACTTCACCACTCTATAGAAACCTGAATTACCAATAAAACCTTCAAACTCACCTTTAGTATCTCGACCTGAGTTTAGCGAATAGAACTGGGCCCTCAGGCCAGTGAAAATCCTCAGTGACTTCAGGACAGACCCAGTGTCGACCAGAAATCAGATTTTTCAAATTCAATAATGCTAAACACAATTTATTATCCAACAGACTTCAAGTGCCCTTAAAATTGAAAAGAAAAAAAACATGCAAAAGAAAGATTGTTTTCGGTCGTCTTAATGGAGTCGTTAACGCCATTTCACGGTGGGCAAAATGCCATCTGCTTCTCTACACCTGAATCGTTTGTCCAGTCGAGCGTCTCAGTCATCTGTCTTCGTCAGTTGACGGCGCCTTGTGAGCAGTTGCTCATCCCAAGGGCGACACTGGGTTCTCAAGATCATATCCTTTTGACCTGCTCGGCCAAGCATTTGCCACACGTGATGGAAGAGCGACTACTGGGAATACAGAGACATACACCGGTGTACATAAAGTTGCGAGTCGGGTTTAACAACATTACCGGCCAAATTGAGTAAATTCAAGCGAATGTTTTCTGCGGTAAATTTTAATTCAGCTCGAGGTATTCTCCCGGGAAGGGTGGGTACCGAGGACTCCGTGCACGACGCGCACCATTGAATTAGACTGTTAAAGGACTCGACCCCCATAACCCGAGGGAACTGAAAATCATCCATCCGCCCGAACCCCGGCCTCGCCTTGATGAGATAATTGTATGCTTCGAGGGTCCTTTCGCTTACGTACTCAGGTATTCTAACAAATGAAATCGTTTATTTTTCATTATTCCCTCTTCTCACAACCGAGACGCGTAATGAAAAATTCATCCAATCAGTTTGATGTTTTGTTTGGGCTCGGGAAATCTCTGTCGGTGGTTGTGTTGTCTTGTAAATAAAAATACCTGCGGAGAGTTTAGAATTATAAAGAAAATATTAATGGGAAATGCTTTTCTTGATCGCTTTGTGCTCTGAAGTTTGAAATTACGTAGTTTTAATATTGCATTTATTACTTAATCTTGGTGTTTGTTGTTTGTGCGCTGCACGCTGGGATTAATATTAGTTTCCCGGAGCTACCGGAGGTATCAATGGCTGGGTGTTTTTGACACAGAAATGTTTTGGTAAAAGAGCGAAACTTTGGGAAAACAATTAACTTTTGTTAATATTTATGTTTAAACAAATTTGTAATTAACAATTCAATTTAAGCACGAATTTTTCTATTGGAAACGTAATTGGTACGAAAGAGTTATAAATCCAAAGGGCGAAGAAAGAAAGAATTCTAAAAAAACATCTGATTTGACTTTGCGGAACAGCATTGCATTGGTGCATTGCGGGAAAGCTCAACCCGTGATTTCTTTTATAGTATTTGAGCAGCAAGTTGTGAATACGCTCGACTGAACTTCCTTTTTCCCTCCCTTCATCCATCCTACCCCAAAACTCCCCTCTTAATCGATTGACTGCTGAGCTAATACTACCCATGAGTAATTTTCTATGAGGTGATTAAATATTTAATTCTTTCACGAATGATCCATTGTGCGTGTACAAATTCTCCCTTTCACTCCACCTCGTAATAATAATAATAACAAAACTTTTCACCTCTCACAGCAACCTAATCCGGGACACTTTCCCCGAAAATAACAGACACAGGGCGAAATGAGGGCTGGATGGATCATCTCCCCTTTCCTGCATCCAAGATAAATGGTTATGACTGGGGAGAACTATATACTGAGGCTAGGGCTCAACATCTAAGCTTTTTTTTCCCGGTTTCCCCTCCGTTCCTCCTTTTCTTTCTCTCATCCACACATAGTTACTTATCTCCGATGGCAGCCCTGAATCCTTCACTCCACTCGCTTCTCCTTTCCCCTTGACTGATTTTTTCCCGCGCATCGCTGAATAACGGGGCAAACCCTTTGCCGCGCACTGTTTTCCTTGCAAGAAGCGATGATGAGTTGGCGCGGGCTGTCCATCAGTGCGTGGCTGATACAAGCGGAGATAAGCGCAACAAACCAGTTGCAAAAACCTCGATCATAATGTGCGATTGCTTTTTCCGCCTTCCGTATTTATTAACACCGGAGACCTTATCAGATCGTATCGAAATGCGAAGTAATAAACGCCCCGAATCATCTGTTGTCATGGCTACGAAGGGCGTGATTGGTAGTAGTTATTATTCACGTTGGATTTTAAATGGTTTCAGTCAAAGTAGGTGAATTATTTCATATCCACTTCGTCAAATAGCCATTTTTCGATTTATAGAGGAGCGAAAAAGAGAAATGGCTGGTGTTTGCGTTATTTATGGAGGTGAATTTAAATTTAAACAGTTCGGATTATGGTCGTCGTCGTTTTCTTTAATTGGAAAAGGAAGTTTCGTCCTTTTCTAAGCCGCAAATCTTGTCCTGGATGATAAGCCTCGATATAAGTCCGGGGCAATTTCCGTTTTCCTCCAGTGGGTCTTCAGAATGTCTGGCATCCTAAAGGGCACGGCTCGAAAAGGTATCGATCGAACGGCAATCGAGGAAAGGATATTCCTTTTTGTTTGTTTGTTTGTTGCTTGCGCTGATAAGATGTTGTTCTGGTCACTGGGATGTCATAAAGTTGACGTTTGCACGTTACAACGAGTCTTGTCGGATGAGCTGATCAAATTAGCGTGTAATTGATGCATTCAGAGGACGTGGGATTCGGAAAGTTTCTAACGGACTACATTTGTCTCTTTTTCCGCTTAATTTAGCAGAGCTCAATTGTTGAAATTGTGAATTCTATTCAAGGCCTTCTCATTTGCAGGCAGCTTGGATAGAAGTGAGTAGTGATGTATCAACTTGTGACATTTCAACCATCTCCGCCCAGAATGAAACCATAAAAAGAAGGTCGAAGACACAAAAGCCGAAAGAAAACTTTTTTTTGGTTGATAACGAATGACTTTTGGTATTTCCAAGCATTAAAGTCGAGTTCTTACACTCTGTGATTAACTGTGGGTAAAGAATTTTGAAAATTGTGGTTAAATCATTTTGTGTTTACAAAGTTGCAGTTCGGATGAGTTAGGGAGTTGATTTGAGGATGTGAAGATGTGATTTTGCATTTGAGAGGATCTTTTGAGGGGAATTGTAAGAATTTTCGAGAAATTTATTATATTGGTTTATTTGATAAATTATTTTTTTTTTTTCAAAAAAATTTTTTTAAAGTTTTTTTTTTTCAATAATATTTCAATTGTAATTGTAAAATATTTTTCCATTGAGAATCGTTCGGTAAATAACAACACATTGTGGTTGCATGTAGTCGATCAATCTTGAATCTCGGAACTTCCATCAATTGTTTATTGCATGTTTTAACGCTTGAATTATTGAAAGTTCGATATTTAAGGGGAGGACTAAAGCTAACAACAATTGCAGTAAAAAATTGTTATTGTTAAGTGATATTTGGCGCAACAATTCAATACAGCGATGGCTTTCCTAAAAAATTGCTGAGATTTCTTAAAATTTGCTGACATAAAAATAAAAAATAAAACTTGGCAAAAATTTCCATTAAAAAATTTGAAAACCGAAAAGAAAAATATGCAAAAAGCTGTAATGCAGAAAATTAAATATTAAAAAAATTAAATTTATTTATTTATTATAAATTTTATTTAATCTTTAATAGCTCATTTTAAATGTCTCGAATGTATTTCACTATCAGCTTCACAAATGAAACGGCGCACAAAATCTGCTCAGCAGGTAAACGATCCACTGCAGCTCTCCGGCTTAGCTGTGTATTATTTTATTTCTTTTCACACAACGCTCATCAAAAACTATTACATCACATTTCATCAGACACTTTTGAAGGCGAACAGTACCGCTTAAATTTCTAAAATTCGCTCGTGTTGTTGAAACATATTTTGATACATAATTTATTTTGCAAGAATAACGAGTCTCTTTACTTGACATCGTAATGGATCTGTTCGCTTAGCCTCTGAATCGTATTTAAATTCAGTTTGCAGCGAACTAACGACGTAGCAAAATGAAATACGAATTTGCAAAAATTGATTATTTTTTTTCCATTCCTTTTTTCCGTGAAGGGTTTCGTCGTCTTCAACCAACGAGGTGACGAAATTAGAGCCTTGTCTTTAAGTATCTTGTTAAAAATCCGATGAAATGAATTAGAAATGAAGCGCAAATTGAAATTGTAAAATCAATTAATTTTAAAGTTGGTACGAAGCAATTTTTAGTTGGACTCTGATCAACTCGCTTGTTGTCTGATGCATGGTGATAAGAGCTCACAAACGCGCTTATCGCTAGACCCAGGGCACCAAAGGGGTCGCGCGTGTGAAATGGCGCGAGTTGCCCGTTATGATAACTCGTGAGCGCTGCTCTGCAATGCTCGTACGACGTGCTTGCTCATCACAGTTGGGAGCAAATTTAAAAATATCCTTCTACCCTCTCCACCCATAAATAACGGTAACTTTGGGGTCAGCATGATGGGTTCACCTGCCAGGTGTTGTAAGGTCATTAAAATTACTCATGGCAAATGAAATGAACGCGGTGGTAGTTAAAAATGGAATTTAATGTTAGGGGGTTGTGTTGTGTACGGTAATAAATAATAGCGGTGGCATTGATTTGACCTTAGTCAATCAATGTCAAGTTTCAATTGTGGGAATTTAATGTTGCGTTCCTAAAAATTGAAAACCAAAAATCAAAAAACACAAAATAATTCAAAAAAAATTTTTTAAAAAATAATTTAAAAAAATTTCAAATTCAAAAACCAAAAAATTCTCCAAAAACCAAAAAAACTAAAAAAAAAAATTCAAAAAAAAAGTTTTTAATTAACAATAAAACAATTTGCTTAGACAACACAAAACTATTAAAATTATGTTTTACCAAAGATTTGAATAAACATAATAGTTCAATCCGCCATCTTGATATTCAACCAAAATAATATCCCCAAAATATTGTAATTTTCAAATATATTATTCGTTGTGTTAAATTTAAATATTCTTCGATCACTTATATTCTTTAACTTTTACTTTACTGAAAGTTTAATTTTTTTTTTGTGTCCTTTGAAAGTGCTTTGTGCATATAAGAAAAGGGATTGTTATTGCTCCAAGGTGGGTTTTATTTGGACGTTGTTAGTCCCTTGAGCAATGTCCAATGCACTGGTTTAGTCTGTTCAACTCTAGTGGTCATTCAATGTCTGGTTAGTATTTTCACATAAAATGAACCGGTAGACAACAGGACTGGATATGGTTTATTTATTGTCGTCACTGCACGCCATTTTATTGCAAGAAAAACAACTTTTCTGACCATCAATTTTGGATTCAGGACTCAATAAAGGGACAAAACCTGGAAAATAGTAGAAAAGAAAGAATGAAAAAACATCAAAAATGACAGAAAGAATGAAAAATAGGAAAAAAACCAGAACTAAGATCAAATTTGGGATCAGTATCTGCCACTGGATACTGAAGGGTGACCACAAGTAGGCAGGGCTGGATTTTATCAAGTAAGACAGACTTGTGTAAGTGCTGTCTGGTTGTGTCAAAAAAGAAGAGAAACTGTGCCATCCATTATGGGATTGAAATCCATCCAAAGAAACAAGTTACTTTAGAATATCCGGATCTCGCAATTGACGAGATTTGGCGAGATTTTTTTGTTCGACAGTTAAGAGTTGTTTCATATTAAATCAATAGTTGAAATAAAGAAAATTGCCATCTGCATTAATTTAAGTGCCTGTTAAAAATTGTTTCACATTTTTATATTTAGTTTATTTGTACAATATTGTTGAAAAATTCCTGTTGGACAGGAAAGTCAAGTTTTAGTTCCAGTTCTAGTTCAAGTTCCAGTTCAAGTTACGATTACGCAGTTGCATACAGTTTTTCTCCTACAAGCCACGTGCATCTTTCACTACTTCGTTCACCAGTCTGCAACTACCACTTCTTGACCGTTACTACTACTTAGACCGAAATCTACGATTACATTAACTATCTTCTAGAGTTACTAAAAGAGTTGCCAAAATCTTTTAGTAACTCTAGAAGATAAGAGTTAATGCAATCATAGATTTCGGTCTAAGTAGTAGTAACGGTCAAGAAGTAGTTGCAGCAGACCGGTGAGAGAAATAGTGAAAGATGCATGTGGCTTGTAGTAGAGAAACTTTATGCAACTGCAACTGTAACGTAACTTTAACTGTAATCGTAACTGCAACCGTAATTGTAATCGTAACTGGAACTTGAACTTGGCCACCACCCACGACCCACTACCTGCTTGAACCGGTTTGACCTTTATATACATGAAGTAGACAGGACGTAGATCACGTGACTTTCCTGTCCAATAGGAATTTTTCAACAATATTCCTTAATTACCATTGGTTGGTAATTGTAAAAATAAACTAAATTAAACTAAATATAAAAATTTGAAACCATTTTTAACAGTGCCTTAAGGCGATATGGGCCCCGCCATGTTGGATTTTTTTTGCCATAGGAGCCAACGTTAACGTAATTCCTAAATGGCAAAATAAATGAAGCGTAAAATACTTTGTTTTTGCAATTTTTTTTTACAAAACTGATATTTAAAACTAGAATTTTTAATAATTTTAATAATTTAAAAATATCTTTTTATTTATGTACAGTACGATAATTGAAAACTGCAAAGTAGAAGGATACTTTGCCCAGCAACAAACTTAGAAAGAATTGTCTACAAAGAAACTGCAAGAATTAGCTATCTAATTTAGGAATTAAATTAAATATTGGTTCCTATTGGGAATAAATTAAACATGACGGATCCCTATCTCCTTAATTTTAATTTTTTTTTAATCTACAAACATAATCGTATAAGTTGCCTCAATTTTTATTATAAACTTTCTCTTGTTTATTCCCCAGCTGGAAGTACGGACGGTGATCATCCAGAAGGTCCCACATTCATCAAAGAACCACCGAACAATGTCGATTTCTCCAATACCACAGGCGTGACCATCGAATGTTTAGCAACGGGAAATCCATTGCCACACGTAACCTGGGAATCCAACACGGGAGCTTCGATAGGAAACTTGGACGGAGTACGACAAGTACTACCAAACGGCGACCTCGTGTTCCCACCATTCAAAGCGGAAGAATTTCGCCAAGACGCTCATGCCGCCGTGTACAGATGCGCAGTGACTAATGCAGCAGGAACCGTTCTGAGTCGTGATGTGCACGTACGAGCAGGTAAGAAACGAAGCAAAAAGAGGGGGATGAGGGGGTTTACCGTTACATTTGTATTATCCCGCTTCCCTCCCTCGAGTTTTCTCTTTCACCTCACGTCTAACGAGTCACTAATGAGTTGCGTGAGGTGGCTTGACAGCCGATATAGCATGCAGCGGCCGAGTCAATGCGTCCTGACGAGAGATGAGGCGCCACATCCATCCACCTGCCATCATAGCACACACACTCACCTTCTACCCACACTCCCTTTGGTCATCGATTCCTTTGTGCGTGCTTTTTCAACGCTATTTCATTGTGCCCTTATTTTCTTGTTTTAACAGTTTTATTTAAAGTCAGGTGGGAATATCGATTTTAAAAAATGATGAATCGTCGTTAGGTTAAAAGACTGGATGTTTGTCAAAGTGTCGTACGTTTTCGTGACTTACGACTGTCGTTGATATTAATTTTTTTGCGTTGGGAGGGGAGGGGTGGGGTTTATTTTTTGTATTTTAAAAATTTTCAAATGAAGATGGATCGGTAAGGAATGAAGTTGAATTGGTTGATGGATTCGCAGAGAGGTTGGTTTTTATCATTCATTCAATGCTTGAATTCCGGCGTTGAGAAAACGACCAAAAAATTTCTTTTTTTTTCTTTGGGAAGTATGAGGGGAAGAAACTTTAAATTGAAAATTCTTATCGATGAAAAATTTAACAAGAAAATAAGAAGTTATCAAAAGTTGCTCATAGTTTTTGATAAGAATTTTTTAAATTGTGAAATGAGAAAGAAAGAGAATGAGGGAAAACGAATTAAAGTGAATTCATCCTGATTGGATTTTTTACTTGATTTTTGTTTACTTTAATAACATTTTCATTGCTGGAATGCCGAGTTATTACGAAATAAACTCGGTATACTGAAATCGTTGCATTTGCAGTAACGATTGGAATATTTTAATATTTTGTTTAATTATTAAACATCCATTAAGAGGCTCGAACGTAGAATTTGATGCGAACAAGTAAATATTAATCAAGTTATGTAGACGGCCTATTTAGGTGTGCAGTTAGTCTACATTTGACATTTAAATTTGAGAAAGGTCAATCCGACTTTATACGTAATAAGCTAACATTATTAACCTTGGTATGACCGAAAGGTCGAAAAGCTTAGTTGTTCATTTAGAAATAATAAACTCGCGGTACGCAAAAAGAGAGCGAGAAAGCGCCCTTTGTATTATTAACAAAATTATTATTTATTTTACGACTCCGTTGAATATTTTAGAAAAAAGAATCACAATGAAAGCAGTTTCTCGCAAAATCCATTCGAAATGAAATTTTAAACTGTGAAAAATAACATGATAATCCTCTGTCCTCGAGAACAACATCCTCAGCTTTGAAAAGTTGAGTCGAGAAGTAGAAATGGGTCTCCGGGGACGCGCGCGCAGCCACGTCTTTGGCAGAGTGCGTTGGGAGAAGAAACGAGAGGCATTGAAGAAAGAAAGTCCTATCACTCTGCGGGTTTATTCCACGTAGGGAAGCGAGAGAGATGGAGCTGCACACAAGACCCAACTGATGCATCATTCATGCATCGGGGAAGAGATGATCGCCCCATCCGAGACAGGTGCATCAGCACACATGCACACCTTACCTTAATGGCTACCGTCGACATCCTTCCATTCTTGCTTGGATACATATGCATGACGACGTCCATTGGCCGCGCATGAATATTGGATGAAGAAAACTAGGAATGAGACGACGATGGCTTCAACTCTGACCTCAATTGCGACGCTGACCACGCCATCGCCATCAATAACGGCGAGGGCGAACCGTTTAGCAGGAGTCGTACAAAACCATAGATTGGCTGCCTGTCATCTGGACACGCAAGGTGCATTGTGTTAGGGAACAATAAAACACAATTATGATTTTTTTTCTGTTTTCTATTTATTTCTTTCTGGATGAAATTAAATTTCAGTTTGGGAATAGGATTGGGGCTTAGGCCTATTTTTAAATTTTTTAAAATTTTTTTTTATCTGTTTTTGTTTTCTTTTGTCGGAAGGTAATGGAAATAGGTTTGATAAGTTCTGTAGAATCACAGCCGTAGAAAAGCTTAGAGAATTTTTTTTTGAGACAATAAAAGATATTTTGAGGATGAAAGAAAGGGAAGCGAGCAATTGAGTTTGTCTTCTTTCAAGCCGAAAATCGGTTCTATGAAAGGTCATCGTTTTGTCCAAATGGTTGGAAAATTGTTTTCAATTTGCCTCGACTTGTTTGTCAGATTCTCTGCACTTGTCTTGTTTTTTGGAATTTCGAATTTCGGTTTCTTTCGGAAGACGAAGCACGCACTCGGCCAATTAGAGCGAAGTAATGTAATTTTTTTTTTAAATTTTAACGATATAATGTAAAAATTTATACTTAATTCAACTTTAAAATTTTTTTATTTTTTTATCTTTCGCTGTAAGGCATAGCATCTTTGGTGGCGTATCACGCGACGTACGAGATGCACGTGAACACCAGCGTACCCGTTACAGTAGAGGGCGTCTCTTGTAAACATATTACTATATGAGGTGGCGAGTTAAATGACAAACGGAAATAAACGTCTTTTGTCTTTGTCTTACACGTGTGCTCTTCTTGCGTCCTTACATTCGCATTATTTCTTTTGTTTAATAAAAAAGAATTCAAAAATTTAAAAATTTATTACACAAATGAATATGTCTTATAACTTCAGCTTTAATCCACTCACTGAAAGTTTCCTCTCCACGGCCAACTCGGTCTTTTTTTACGAGTGCGGATGAGATATATATATTTTTTTGCGAATAGGAATGGAGAGAAGCAGAGAACATGTAAAGTATAATGTACATTTATAAGAATATTACACCCATTTCTAAAAACATAAGTTTGCGGAGCTCTTTATTTTTCACATATCATTTCCTTTAACCTCAAGAAAGGAAAATTTGAAGATGAAAAAAATATCGGGTATTCTGATGTTATGTATAATTAAATTAATGCGCAAAATATGGATTCGGCATTAGGGTCAGGTGGGAGTGGCGATATATCAACTGGCACATCGACTAGTAAAGTGAGTGGTAACACGATCGGGCGTTGGATTTTAATCGGCGTTTTGTAAATGATATTCAGTTTCAATTCAAACATTTTAAGCATTCGATTGAAATTAAATTTTCTCAAATCATGCAATATGTTAAAGTGGGTTTAATTACCAGTGAATTTAACTATTCATTTAATGTAGAAATTATATTTACTAGTTGAACGGACTTGAAAGAAATGGGAAATGTTGAAACAGAATTTCAAATTTCAATTTGTAAGTGATCTGAGTAAGTAATGAATATTTCCCTTGGAAAATATTTTATAAGGTTATTATTTTTTAATGTGAATTTAATCTTGCTAAGATTTTTTCTCATGAAATATTTAATTTTAATGTAAGGTTTATCGCAGATTTAACAAAAGCCAATTTTGTTGATCTTGTCACAGTATTTCGTTAAAACTGACGAATTAGGAATTTTATAAGATTTTCCGATTTTGATTTTAATTTTTCAATACTACTGAAAATTTTAGTCGTAAATCATTTCCGGGCATTCGGGTTTCCTGTTGCAAAATGGCATCTGTAACCCACGTTGAGTTAGTTTGACATCAAATTTCATTCTATATTTGAATTTTATTTGTTTATCTCAAAACGAATCAGAACAAAATCTCGGTGCTTTTATTGTATTTCTATTTACATTTTATTTATTTACATTTGAAATCATATCCAGGATTAGATTCGAATCTCCAACTTAAAACAACGAGTCTTAAAACGAGATTGGTATTGCAAAAACTTTGTTTTGATACTCAGATAAAAACTGTTTTTCCTTTTCTCGGATCCCAAAGATTCACGAAAACAACAATAATGGCAAATCACAAAAAAATACGTAGTGACTCTTGCCGCTACTTTATTTTGTTTACATCGCGATCGGTAAACAGCATCACATAAACAGCTTTTCTCACAATTAAACATCGTTTTAATTCGACCGATCCTCCTTAAATTTCGACTTTAAATCTTGTTGAAAGTGAAATTCAATTCGACGATACAGTAGAAGCGATTCATTACATCATCTTTAACTCACAGTTAACTTTAACAAGAAATATGATACTTTAGTTATGCTATCACTCGACAGAAAGTGTCGCTGGCAAGTAAAAGGGCATTCGGTCACCTTGTAAAGTGGTAAGATAAATATCAGTTGCACGTGATGTAACGATGAATATCGCGTTTCCAGCATCCCCCGTGTTTACATTAAGCAATTAAATTTGCAGTTTCTTATTTAAGAAATTCATCTCCCGTCTTTTAAATACCTCTCCGGCTTTTGAATAGCCTGCTGCAACGCAAAAGAAGATTTCAAGAGACACTTGGATCCAATTTCTTTTGCTAACAACCTCATTTGTGTAAATGGAAGAGACTGTCAGTTTGAACAAAAGTATTGGCAGTTGTAGCTAAGGAGTTGAATTTAAGGACGAAGAAGTGGCGAAGGACAGAAAAAATGGAAATAAAATTAAAGTCGGCTCATTTGTGGGTATAGAAGACTGGGAAAAGGAAGAAAATTGATTCTTAGGCCCCTTTTCTTGATTATCTAAGTCGAATTAATTCTGAAAGGTGATTTGGTTTGACGCTTGGTTATCCTAGCTGGGCTTATCACTCTATTATCAGCCATCATTGATTAGAGTCGTCAACCCTTTAACGGATTATGAGAAGGGAATGCTGGTTCAATCACGGAACGCTCTTGCCTTATATTGTCTGGTGGTCTTGCGGCTTGATGAGATGATGATGACGGGTGTGGGAGGAGGGGTAAATGCTGGAGGAAAGAAGTCTGTCAACAATCTTTGCCGTTGGGATTGGATTTGGTGATGACGAGTCGGCACTGTCAATGATTGCAGTGACAGTGGTAATAATGGTAATAGAAATGGCAATGCCGTGTTCGGGGGGGAAAATGTAATAGTTGATAGTGGCGATGAATGAAGGCTTAATTATCAAATTAGATAGAGGAAACAGGAAATGAAGAAATATTGATTGTTGTTTGTCTAATTAATTAAAGCCGGTTTTCTATTTGAATAAGCCAAAGAACCGGCTGTTAAGAAGGCATTTCCGGTTTCAGTAAGAGAACAAAGAAGGGATTTGTGTAATTTGTTGGCTAAGTGCTCATGGCTTAATTGTAGTTTGAAGTAGATACACGGTGGATTGTTATAACGTTATAATAATTATTTAATTATTTAATTATATATCTTGCGTACGTGTTGCGTGAAATTGTGCTTTGTAAGGTCAACGGAAATGTAGAAATTTCCAGTGCGATCTAACTATTAAATCAAAATAATTAACTCAATGCAACAATTTTACTTGTCATTTTCAATTGCTACTATGACAATATAGCGATTTGAAACGGCTGGTAAATGTTTGCAGAGTATTAAATCAAAATTTAATATAATGTCATATAATAATAATTTTATGCTTGTTTTTTTAATGTTACTTGATACAATATTGACTCTGCGTGTCTAACTAAAGGTAGATCGATTCAAGAAGCAAAGGGAAACATTATTTTAATATTTTAAAAATAACTCTTTAAAAATTGTTAGAAAAAAAAGTTTATTTATATTTTATGCCTTAATCAACGGGAAAGCTTCGTAAAATTATTAATTAACTCGAATTTCGTAACAACTTTCACAATAATTGACAATTTTTAGTATTCATTTACTAAAACCACTTCTCCGACGACGAATTTGACGTATAATAATAATTTATTTTATCCATTTGGAAATTATTTTTTGGGAACGGGATGCTTTTGTGAAATTAAAAAGCGGGAAAAAAAAGGATTGAAGAGGGAATGAGAGCGATAGAATAATAAAAAATTGGCTCTTTCCACTTCACTTTGTCAACAAAAGAATGTAAATCGCAAAGTAAACGTCGGGCCCGCGCAAAGTCGGTATTTTGTAGCAATAGATCAAGAAAATGGTGGTTTTTGGATGCACGCGTTTGGAAAATTGAATAAGCAGCAACGGGTGTGTGACGTTCGTGACGGCATGCTTGCTAATTTTATTTTTAATATCGGAGGGAAGAGGAAAAGGGTGGAAGGGGAGGAGATTCTTGGCGGAATAACACGTTGCAAAAGAAATGAAATTAAAATTACATGCAAGCTTGCAATGTGTTAAAAAGAAATTCTTGCTTTTCAAGAGATGCAAAATAAATCGATTTTGAAATTCTCCTAACTAAACCTTGCATTTATTGTTTTTTTGTTTGTTGTTCGTTTCGAGTAATTTATTCTGCTAAGGATTCAAAGGTGGAAAAATAAATTGAACATAAACAAGTTGTTTTCTCTCTCTGTGCGTGTGTTTTCTAAAAGTTATTTACCCGAAACACGACATAAAAGGGGTGAAATCAAGATTGAAATGCAAATAAACAAGAGAGGTGAACGCCAGGTGTCGTGCGGAGATTCAATTGAAGGTGTAACATAAACGGGTGCCACCTTGTTCTTTTTCCCCAAAGAAAACTTTTAACATGATCAGTTTGCTAACAGACTTGAAAGGCAAGCAAATTCTATTTGCACGCAAAACCATCAATGAAATCAGCATTTTTTTTCTTTTTTCTTTCGTTCGCTTGTTCTCCCTTTACTCCCCCTCTCTTGTCTTTACTATAGGACGCTCGAATCTCCTGCTGTTGCTATGCTGCTCCAATTAGTCGCTTGCCAACTCGTTTAATTAACTCTGCTAGCAACATGACGTCACATAGGTCGATAAACTGCTATTGCATTTTGTAAGCTGTTTTGAGAAAACCTCACTGGTTTTCCTTGTGTCTCGCCAACTCATCCCCCATTTTCGTGGGGGAAGGGTTTTTTTTAAAATTTTTTTTGTTAAATTTTTTCCTCCCCTCCTCTTTGATCCCCTTTTACATTCTTCATCGAAGCTGACATAATTTATCTTCATTTTATGTCAGTTCTTTGAGTATAAGTTGGAAGTTTGCTAATACCCAAATATAGGTGGTTGAAAATCATTTTTTCCTGTTTCTAGAGCTGAGTCAGGACAATTAGGCTTAAATATATAAATTTTTCACTTTTTTTACTTCGAATGAAAAATAGAAAAATAAAGTCTGAATTACATTTTAATTACTCTAATTTGTTTCGTGAAAGAATTTTACGTGAAAAAAAGAAAAAGTCCATAAAATTCCTTTTATGATTCTGCCGTATTTTGGGTTTAAGAGACAACATGTAATAAAACCTTATGCCAACTGATGGCAACAAATGAAGTGAAATTTGTAGGCCAACTTCAGTTATACTGACATCCCTATTCCATAATATACAAAAAAAACTGCAATTTTTAATTCACATTGTGGCAACTCATAAATATGCAAATCAGCTGATAATAGCAAAATGTACAGTTTTTTTTTCACACTAATGTGACATTAAAATATATTTTATCACATTTTTGAAATTTATGCACTTGAGGGAAAATTTAATTTTTTTATTTCCCTAATTACGTTTATTTCAAATTAAACGTACACTCTTGACAATAGATCGAATTTGTATTTTTAAATTTCTTTTCCTTTCATCTTGAATCCATTGCTTCATTACATTCATTTCTCTATAGAGAGATCAAAAGAAAAAAAATCTTTACAACTTTCACTTAAGACTTTGTGGATTTTCCTGACTTATTTATGACTTTTTCTTTCACTCGTTCCAACTATGTACGATAAAAGTAACGATTCGACAAAAATAGAACAGACCAATTTTTAAAATCATTTCATAACACTTTAATTACATTTCTCGCTTTCCAATACAGTAATTACATTTTAAATTGAAACTTAAAGTATAAATTTCGGTTCATTTCCTAAATATAAAATTTATATTTAAAAAATTCTCAATTTATTTCAGTGGATCCATTTTTAATTTTCAAACATGCTTTTAGTTTCCATGACAGCCGAGTCATGCAAATATTTTGAACCATTTCTCTTGTTGAATAAACATACTATGTACACAGTCCTTTTTTATTTTCACACTATATTTCTTTTATTTAATAAAAAATTCATCTTATTTTAAATTTATATATTTTCAGTTGTTCCACAACCGTACGACATTCAAGTGTACGACGTTTATGCCATCGTCAAGACAACAGCAGTGCTAAAATGTCACGTGCCGTCATTTTTAGAAGAACACGTGCGTGTAACCATGTGGTTAAGAGACGAAGTGCTCATCATAGAACCCAATAGTATAATGGGTAAAAAAAAAAATTTATATCCGTAAATGAAAAATGGAATTCAATGAATTTTCTAATATTTTAGATGGCAAATATGCGGTATTGCCATCTGGAGAATTGCACGTGAGGGACGTGGAGATGGAGGACAGTGGTTCTAGTTATAGGTGCCATGTGAAACACAGTCTTACAGGTGAAACTCATTTCTCCAGTGCTTCTGGGCGACTTTATGTTCGAGGTAAGTGAGTGATTTTATGTCACTACCTAATGGAATTTTTGTTATCTTTTTTTTATGATTTTTCTGTTTCGAGTCGAAGAGTGACAGGTTTCGAAGTTTATGGTCTATGAATGACTGAGCATATAAAAATTGATTTTGTAATTTGTCCAAAAGATAAAGCAGGTCCCTGGTTTGGAATAATTATATGAAATTAGTATCGAAATGATGTGCAACTGGGTATGCATAATAATATCAATTTCCTGTTGCAGTATGAATGCTAGTTAGCAGCCACCACCATTAGCTTGCACAGTGTAAAGCCATTTTCATGCAGGGTTAAAGGTGATGTTTATTGATAGGTAACTTAATGGAGTAATGCACCGGTGGATAAAACTCGGCGTTCTGCGAACGAACAGCTGCTTGCACTTAAAAAAAGATTAAATCAAAACGATTTGTAACTGTTTAGTCAGTCAATTTGAGGATGGAATTTGATTCCATTATTTTAGATGTGATAATGGTCAGGAATGGAATAAAGTTTGTGGTCGTCTTCGGGGAATCTTGCCTCGAAAATGACCACATTCTGGTGATTGAAGTGCAGCGTTCGTGGTGAAATCTGCAATTTATAGTCGTTTTTGAAACAGCGAGTTGAGTTAAGCATTTGTGCCTAGCTGCACACCCAGTGCACGTCACGTTTTAACAAGGATGAAAGCTGCAGTAATTTGTCGCTTGTTTAGGCAAAACACAAGCGTCACTAATTAAAGAACCACCACAATGGAAAAGACTTTTGATCCTGAAAATTGTGAACCAAATTGGTCCTTTAGAGTGCGAGCTCTGACGCTTAAAATTGTTGAATTGATTTCTGCGGGTTTCTAGATTCGAAATTTGTGATGTTTTCACACAAGCCGCAAAACGGCTTTTCGTAATCGCATTTTCATGTTTTGCAAAGCCCGGTTTTTTTTTTCTTTCCTTATTTTAGCAGCATGTTTCCTGTGGTGATGAAAGGAGATGGATAAGAATGTCTCATCCTATTTCGGGCCTTTTATGAGTTGTCTCGCTCCTAGTTGTTGTTGACTGTTGAAAATTCACTTAGTTCTACTTCCTGGAAACTCGCGAGTTTGACTAATTTGTCGAGAATCTGCGCTTTTCCTTTCACCCTTTCTTTTTTTAATATTTTTGTTGTTTTTTTGTCTCGACTCGAGCAATCTTTTACCCCTATGTACGACAAAACCATGGAAACAGCTCGTGCAGACGTATAATTAAAAAGATGCAAATGATAGTCATCATCGTGTTTGTTTCTACCAATGAATATAAGAGAATTAAGATATTATTTTAATAACATCTCAAAATAAGCAAATTACCTTCGGTTTTAAAATTGTAAATAAGTTTTTTTTTTAATTGCTAATTTATTCTGTTCCTCTTTTATCTCTTATTATCGTAATTGAGAAATTAAAGGGTATTGTTATCCTCTCGAAATTAATCATTTTTGTTGTAATTTGGGTCAAGGAAAGCGACCTTGTTAGTTTTAATAGCGAATATTAAATACCTGCAAGTTATGAGGTGATAAACGTTTGCCTACAGGAAAGCCGACCCTACAAAATTGTTAACAGCAGTTCACGTTGTTCGATTTTTATCGCGATAATAAAATTTTAAGTTTGTTGTTGGGTCGCATCGGATAAAAAGATCGCAATCAGGAAAATCTCGGATCAGCTGGGGGGGGGGGGGGGGGACAGGGAGGTGGTTGGTCTGATCTGTACACAATTGTTAAGCTTTTATTATTATTATTATTATTTTTAACCAGTTAAAAATTTAGTAATTTTAGTAATTTTGGCCATAAATATAGCAAAAAATTGTC